>JAFVLL020038980.1:70181-126570 GCA_021397915.2 Tor tambroides
TAACATTAAGATTTATACTCATAGAAATTACTAAAGTAGTCAAACCTGTTCATTAGAAGGGGGCGACCCAATACTTTTGGCAATATAGTGTAACTGCACTCTCTGTGATTTGAATGTTCTGGTGTGACTTTTTCAAAGGTTTAATAGACACAGACGAATCGTTGTCATTTCGAAATAAGATTGCGTCGGTGTTTGAATCGAGGTCACGATCTTTTAGCGATTAATCGTGCAGCTCTAGTGTCGGTGCCAATAACCTCGTGGTTAGTGCATCGACATACAGCGCAACTGCACTCACGGCGACCCGAGTTCGATTCCCGTCTCGGTCCTTTGCCGATCCTGCTCCCCTCTCTCCACCCAATGCTTTCCTGTTGCCACTCTACTGTCAAATAAAAAAGGCATAAAAGTTTAAAAAAAAATAAAAAAATTTCACTTGCCATCTGCGGTTCTGACTCATGACTGGGATATTTTATCGCTGGGACCGCTCCATCTTTCAGTATCAAACTATGTGCAAACCCAGCACCGAACTGGGCCTTGTTTATAAAAAACATTCATCACCAAAATGATGGGAACAAACAAACACACTTGCAGAACTCCCTTGCTGCCCCAGAAAAACAAACTGCATCCACTGTTCACGTAACGCTGGGTTCTCCCTCACATCCAAAAACACACTCCTTTAGAGACATTTTTCTTGAGCAAGTCCTGTGCAGCGCTGCCGATGACGTTGATGGGCATGCTCTTGCTTCGCTCTGGTTGATGTGTGTGCACTGATGTCATGCTCGAGAAGAAAATTTCCGAAACTTATACGAACTGGAAGGATTGTATTTGACACAGAATTACTCCATCATACATCCAAATAGTTTTTTGAAACTTTGGCCATGTTTAGCACGAGAATCCAACTCTTTAGCAGTGTAGATAACTCAGAATGCATGAAATAGCATTAGACCCCCCTTTAAAAAATCTTACCAAGTTTTGAATGGTAGTGTATGTGACTAATATTGTGACTAAATTGGTTGTTGTTCAGGAGGAGAGCGCAAGTCATGAGTGTAACCAGCGTCTGGTGGTTCTCTATGGGGTTGGCAAACAGCGAGATGAAGCTCGCCACGCCATCAAGAAGATCACCAAAGACATCCTGAAGGTTCTCAACCGCAAGAGTACAGCAGAGACAGGTGCGGCAATGAATCACAACTCAAACCGACAGATGACTCTATTAGTCATTCCTCTGGAAATTTATTTGCAAGAAGTCATTTATTAACCCTTATGTTGCTAGAAACCAGTATGCTGTTATTTTATCTGTCAAACACAAAATTTGGCTTATTTGAAGAATCTTTTTTTCAATCCTTTCAGGATTTAGCGGGATTTTTTTTCTGATTTTTGCGGCCTACAATGACTGATTTTGCTGTGGCTTTTCTGAAAATTTGCAGCAATATTTGTGGCATTTCTTGTGGCTTTTTGCTGTAAAAATATAACACAGACAACATTGTTCTAACATTTTTATTGCTTTTTTGACCTAAAGAACCATTGGGCTCTGTAATTTATAATAAGAGAACGCTGAAAGAAATGAAAAGAGAAAATTAAGTGTTGTCCTTTTAACCCTATAAAACCATATATAATACCCTAAATTATCAACATGAACAAAACTTAAAAAAATCTCTACAACATGATCAAAATCATTAGAAAAATCGTGTTAAAATGTATCAAATAATGATAAAACACTGTTTTGAGAAACATTTATTTGTTCATCATGCAGTCATTGTAGGTGTACTGAATTGCATACTGTTATAAAAATCACATTAATCCTAGAGGGACTGTTTTTTGTAGCTTTTTAGCAACCAAACTATTGTTTACTGAGATCTTTACGTTCTCTTTTATTGCTGTGGTATGTAACACAAATCATTTTGTGCTGCACGGTGACAGTCACAATCAGTCTTGACTGCAGTTGTGTGCTTTAGCTTCACCTTTTGGCTCTGAGTGACACATTTAGATCGCGTCTCTCCTTGAGGGCCGAATAGAGACCGTTCATCATTAATGCTCAATTTCATTACTCTTTTTTTCCTCCTTTTCCACTCTCCTCCATTATTAACAGCCTTTCATGGCACTGAACCTCTGTTGCTGTCATTGAATATTCATAGCTGTAGCCCTATTTCAATGCTAATAGCAATCATGGTCTTATTATCTTGAAGCTTAGCTGCCGACTCGGTCAGAAAGAGCAGCCCTCCATTTGCTTTTACTTTTTAATGGAGGTGTAATTGAACATCCCATTATTTCCCTCGCAGCAGCCTGAGCCTTGGTCCTGACATTAAACGGCTCAACCCACTGCTATTACTATTTCAAGCACGACAAAAACACTGATCCGTCACCCCGTGGCAGCTCTGTGCTTTTAATCTGAAAGAGTGTTTGACGGAGTGGCCTCAGTGGTTGACTGATGGATGGAGGATGAGGGCACTTTATGCTTTGATAGCGATCTCCGTATTTCATCTTATTGAAATCCTATTAAGTCTCTCTCTCTCTCTCTCTCTCTCTCTCTCTCTCTCTCTCTCTCTCTCTCTCTCTCTCTCTCTCTCTCTCTCTCGTGTGCTGTCTATTCATTGATTTTTGTCTTTTGTTTTCTTTCCCCAGGAGGTGAGGAAGGTCAGAAGAGGAAGAGGAGTAAACCTGAGGCTTTTCCCACTGCTGAAGACATTTTCTCTAAATTCCAGCACCTCTCACACTTTGACCAGCACCAGGTCACCTCTCAGGTCAGCCTTCCATCAATGAACTGCTGTGACAGTTGTTGTTATTGTTTGTTTTCCCCAAGTTTGTGTCTTAAACCCAACATATACTTATTTTCCTTAAATAGAAGGGTCCTCTAGGTAGTGCATATGCGTTGATCACGCTCTCAGACAGTGGAGTATATTTCAAAAGACTCAACTGTGAGGCACTTTTGTAGCACTAATAATGTGAATTCAAGTTTATTGTACCAAAAGCAGTTTTTTCCCCCCCCTCACCCTCTCTCTGACTCTAAATGTGCAGCTGGTCACATTAGAAAAATCTCAGCTGCATTTTGCGGCAAATAAAGGTCTATTCTCAAAAGTGTAACAATGCACGAAGCAATGCTCACACAGATGTTGCGCTCCAGAATCACAGTATTAAATGGGAAACTAACAGAATCAATGATGCAGATTCAAATATGATTTAAATATGAGGCAAATCCAAATTTCCAAATTGTACTTTCAACCAGTCAGCTGGTTTTTCTTTTTTTGGATTCTTTATTTATAACACATTTTAAAAGATAACTATTTTTAGTAAAGCTCAAGATCCACTCAGAGTCAAAAGATTAGAAGTTTAAAAAAGGAGAGAAAGTAAATAAAAATAAATGAGAAAATCAATCAATCTATGCATTTACATAAAGAATATAAAGTGACAGAAAAGATAGAACTCAAGACCTAAACAAAATACAGATGAGTACATGTATAACTTAAGATCTCAAAAGGTCCAATAAATTCACGAGAAGGTCCACCAATAAGCTTTCTGTTGGTCAATGTTTCAGATTTGTGTGACCAACTTGAACATGAGCAAAATCTGCTTAGGGAAAAGTTTTGTCCTCACATGAACCTCCCAATCTCATAGTTTCCAATTGAAATGACTGGATTTGCCAGCAAAATTTTGCCAAGCTATGGAAAATGTGACTATGCCTTGACAGCTGCTTTTTTTTACTGTGCCTTTAAGAGTTCTGGATGTCAATGAGCTCTGTTAGGATTGCCTAAACCGCACTGAAGCCTGGATAAACTACACAGATGTTAAATTCTGAACCATTTTTAAAATATTAGGCATCATACACTTGCCAACTTTGTAAATGGTTACAGAAGAATAACTGGGAATCGTACACTGAACAACTGAGGATCGCACAATCAGACTTTCTAGTCATTCCAAATGCAACAGAATCACATTGAACCATCGCACTGTTGCTAGGAGATGCATGACAACAATGAAACATTGTATTCTACAGTCACTTCAAAATGTCAAACATGTTTGATCTCCTCCAACTGGATAAAATCATTGTCTGAGCTCAACATACACAACATGATTTTCTGCAAAATTTGTTGATTCCAACTGCCCAATATCTGCAGACTGGCTCTGAATTTCCAGACTGTAAACCTGAGCATGTATAGTGTATTCAAGCCTGCTGATTTAAATTCACTGTAAATCATGACCGTCTGCAAATCTCATTAGCATTCAGATGTCATTCAGATGTTCAGATGGGTAATACAGGTGTGTTTGGGTTATCACAGGTGTCCAGGAATGTTCTGGAACAGATCACCAGCTTTGCCTTAGGGATGTCCTACCACCTCCCACTGGTCCAACACATCCAGTTCATCTTTGACCTCATGGAGTATTCGCTCAATATAAGTGGCCTCATTGACTTTGCTATACAGGTATGACAGCTGATCCCAAAATATCATCTCTGACTCTCTGTTTGAGGTCTTATGAATGCATTAAAATAGTCTGTAATGTGAGTATAGTTGTAATGGTTTCCTCCCTTGCTACTGGCCGATTGGCGGTCTAGATGTTCTCTCGTTTAATATAATGATTGTAGAAGAAATTTAAAGTATTATTGCTTTGTCTATAAGTGATTAACTTCAGTATGTGCTGTGTCATGTAGCTGCTGAATGAGTTGAGTCTGGTGGAAGCAGAACTCCTGCTGAAGTCCTCCAACCTGGCGGGTAGTTACACTACAGGTCTCTGTCTGTGTATTGTGGCCGTTTTGCGGCGATACCATTCCTGCCTCATCCTCAACCCTGACCAGACCGCACAGGTCTTCGATGGGTACGTCATATTCATGTCCACCACTCGATGGGAAATTGCTATCACATATTTTTTTTGGAATGACATTAAAGGATAAGTTCACTTCCAGAATAACATTTCCTGATAATTTACTCCCCACCCCATGTCATCCAAGATGTTCATGTCTTTCTTCAGTCGCAAAGAAATTAAGGTTTTTGGGGAAAACATTCCAGGATTTTTCTCCATATAGTGGACTTCTGTGGTGGTCAACGATTTGAAGGTCTAAATTGCAGTCAATGCAGCTTCAAAGGGCTCTACACGATACCAGCCAAGGATTAAGGGTCTTTCTAGTGAAACAATTGGTCATTTTCTTAAAAAATGTGTATTTGTACACTTTTTAACCACAAATGCTTGGCTAGCATTAGCTCTGCAATGTGTGTCTTTATTAGGTGATGTTGGACAGGTAGGCGGAAGTACCGACCCAGTGTTTACAAAGCCAACATGCCAAAAAAAGTTAAATGCACTTTACAAAAAAGGTAAAACAATGATGTGGAGGACAAAATGAGATGGAGTTTTTAACCGAAGAACACAGACGAAGAACTAACCTAAATCCGTAATGTGTGAAGAGACACATCGTAGAGCTAAAGCAAACCGAGGATTCGTGGTTAAAAAGTGTATAAATATATATATATTTTTAAGAAAATGGCCGATCGTTTCGCTAGATAAGACCCTTATTCCTTGGCTGGGATCGTGTAGAACTCTTTGAAGCTGCACTGACTGCAGTTTGGACCACCATAGAAGTCCACTATATAGAGAATGTTTTAATCAAAAACCTTAATTTCTTTGCGACTGAAGAAAAAAAGGCATGAACATCTTGGATGACATGGGCGTGAGTAAATGATCAGAATTTTTATTCTGCAAGTGAACTCATCCTTTAAGCTATTTGGACAATAATGAATATATCGTATCATTCTTGGCAGGCTGCGGATTGTAGTCAAGTCTGGCGTGAATCCTGCAGACTGTTCCTCAGCTGAACGCTGTATCCTGGCCTATCTCTACGACCTCTATACCTCCTGCAGTCACCTGAAGAGCAAGTTTGGAGAGATTTTCAGGTGAGAGCAACGAATCCATGCTTCTTTGTAAGTATTTCCTCATATTCCGGTCTCTAATGGTGTCTGGTTTTGTGTGAATTCCCACAGTGAGTTCTGCTCAAAGGTGAAGAATTCCATCTACTATAACATCGACCCATCAGACTCCAACATGCTGTGGGATCAGATGTTCATGATCGACGCCATCGCTAATCCTACCGCGCACAACCTCAACCACTCTATGGTGGGAAAGATCCTCAATGACAGCCCAGCCAACCGATACAGCTTCGTGTGTAACGTGCTTATGGACGTGTGTGTGGACCACCGTGATCCCGAGAGGTTGGCATCTGATTCGGTTGATTTATGTTTAAAATGATTAAAAACATTTTATAATTTGGAAAAAAAAAAGCTGAAATAAAATGCAAGTGTTAGATGAAAAATGAAATGAAAATTAGAAACTGTCAGACAAACTGAAAATAAAACTTAAAAATAAATTAAACCCAAATAGTAATATTAATAAACAATAAAATTGACAAAAGCACATTAAACAAATTAAAAAGACTGAAAATACTAAGATAATATAACTATACTAATCTAAATAACTAAAAATAAAAGTGAATTCAAAATATTTAATAGAAAGTAGTATTTAAATCATATTTATTAAATATTATATAATATATAAATATTGTTGTATTAATATTGTAAATTATATAATATTATCCATATAAATAAAATAATACTGGTTTTGAAAAATAAGCCTTTAATTTTTTTTTAAACCGCAATATGAGAAAACAGATCAGTGTTCAGTTAATAATTATCAGTTAAGCAGTAATAATCAGTAGGGAAAATATTCCAGTTACTTAGCCGGTTTATTGTAGCTATTAACAATCAAAGATCATTTTGGGTTTTTTTTAACCATTTTACTACCAAAGTTTAAATTGTAGAATAGAGTAACATCTGTCTTTAACACTTCAAGACAAAAATGGTCTATTTAGACTTTAGTAAACTTCATGGCCAAATAAAATAGATAATTGAAATCATTAAAATGTGCTGCTATCATAAAAACGACTGAGATTATTTATATAAACACTGCCCTGGGTCCTGTCGCATAATTCTCCGTAAGCATCTTCAGTAATAGCAGAACAGCTGCATGGCATCTGTAGCTCCACCTGCTCTCCTGCGGTTAGTAAATGTTGTGTGGTTTGTTTCAGGGTGAATGATATTGGTATCCTGTGCGCGGAGCTGACGGCGTACTGTCGCTCTCTCAGCGCTGAGTGGTTGGGAGTGCTCAAGGCTCTCTGCTGCTCTTCTAACAACGGCAACTGTGGCTTCAACGATCTGCTCTGCAACGTTGACGTGAGTCAGCTTTCATCTGTTGCGTTGACAGCTAATATGTTGTAGCCATGTGATCTCATATTAAGCATATTTGTGCTGACTAAAACTTGAAGGGATAGTACACCCAAAAATAAAAATGTGCTGTTAATTTATTCACCCTCAGGCTATCCAAGATGTATCTGACTTCTTTCTTCAGTAGGGAACAGTAAAGAAGATAACTGAAACCGTGGTCCTTGGTGATTTATAAAATACAAGTCAGCGGCTCCCTGATTTTGAGATTAAAAAAAGCATATCAGGAAACACAAAATTTATAGCTGTGGCTCCTTCACGGGGCAGTCGTGGCCTAATGGTTAGAGAGTCGGGCTTGTAACCTGAAGGTCGCCGGTTCGATTCTCGCACCGGCAGGAATTGAAGGTGGGGATTGTGAATGAACAGCACTCTCACCACCTTCGATACCATGACTGAGGTGCCCTTGAGCAAGGCACCGAACCCCTAATTGCTGCCCACTGCTCCGGGTGTGTGTTCACGGTGTGTGTGTGTGTGTGCATTTGTTCACTACTCACTGCTGTGTGTGTGCACTTGGATGGGTTAAACACAGAGCACCAATTTCGAGTCACCATACTTGACAATACATCACGACTTTCACTTGATGATATATTGAGGTCTTATGAAGTGAAATGATCAGTCTGTGCAAGAAACTGAACATTATTTACAGCGTTATTACCTGTAATCCAGAGCCTCAGACAAATAGTGATGTCCGGTTCGCAAAAGAATCATTCTTTTGAAATGTTTTTTTTTTTTTTTTTTACAAGTTTTTTTTTACTAGTTCAACTAGTTGAACCAGTTCATCAAATCGGACTGAAGTGTCTAAAACAGTTTGTGGGTTGACCAGCACAGATCTACAAGTTACTCGATCAAAACTCACTTTCATACGCCTGACAGTCACTCCGACTGGAAATGAGTCAAAACACCGGGGTATCTGATCCTGTGATGAATGAATCATTCAGCGCTCTAGTTCCTCCACCAGTCATTATTTGGTGTTTTACTAATATAATGGCGTATACGTGACCTCATTGCATGATTACATAAACGAACCAGTGAACTAAACCAGTTCATTAAAACAAACTGTCCGAAACAACCAGTTCCCCGTTTGTCTGAGGCTCTGGATTACAGGTAATAATGTTGCGAATAATGTTCAGTTTCTTGCACAGACTGATCATTTCACTTCATAAGACCTCAATTTACCATGAGGAGCCATGGGTATTAATTTTCTTCGTTGATATGCTTTTTTTTTAATTCTCAAAAAACGACCAGCCTCTCACTTGTATGTTATGAATCACCAAGGAGCATGGTTTCAGCTAAAATTTACTGTTCTACTGAAGAAACCCAGTCGGTAACACTTTATTTTGATAGTCCACTTTAGAGATTCTACTAACAGTAAGTAACTTTGCAACTACATGTCAACTAGCAGTCATTAGAGTATTAGTAGACTGTCTGCTTAATATCTTCTAACACTTTATTTTGATGGGTCCACAACATACAACATACTGACTATGAGAAACTTTGCAAGTATATATCAACTTATTCTACTAACCCTAAACCTAACCTAACAGTCTACTCTGAGAGTTAGTAGACATGTAGTTGCAAATGAATGAGAATTAGTTGACATGTAGTTGCAAAGTTACTTACAGTCTAAAGTGGACTATCAAAATAAAGTGTAACCACTCAGTCACCTACATCTTATATGGCCTGATTGTGAGTAAATTACCAGCAAATTTTCATTTTAGGGTAAACTATCCCTTTAAATAACTGTACTAGATATTCCTGGTGGTAATTGAATGTGTTTTCTCTTTGGCAGGTGAGTGATCTGTCTTTCCATGACTCTCTGGCGACATTCGTTGCCATCCTGATAGCTCGGCAGTGTTTGTTACTGGAGGATCTGGTGCGCTGTGTGGCCATTCCCTCCCTCCTGAATGCAGGTATGGCTCTTTCAGTTGATGTCTAATAGTTTTCTACAACTACCTGCCATACAGACACACAGTCACTGCATACCTCACTCTTGGAGGTGCAGTCGTTCAGTTTTTCACAGTTACCTAAGAGAGTTCAGAGAAATCAGAGAGACGTCAGCACTAACTGCCAGCCTGTTTAAAGTCTCCACATTTCACACCGGGCAGCTCCATCTTTAGCCACACTGGTGTGTGTCCTGCGGTCAGAGAGCTGATTCTGCCGCCCACAGTCTCTGATTGGCTCTGTGCACAAGGAGCTATTCAGGGCAGCAGTGAAAGACGGGTAGATGCTGTTCAGAAGTGTATATTTAGAGGAGGAGCGTGACATGCTATGTAAATGTTGGGAAAACATACTTTGTCATTAATACGGTTATTTTCCTTTTTATGTCTCTTTTTAAAAATCTGTTTATTTAATCAGGGACAGTGCACATTAGTAATACATAAAGTCGTTATAAAATGTGCCAGATTTAGACGATGAATCATTTTCATCTGTAGTCCCAGGGCAAGTTGATGTTGGAAAAAAAAATGACAGTACTTTACTTAAAGCCTTTGTATACAATGCATTATAAAAGTAGTTTTAATGCATTACTTATGCCTTGTAATGCACATTATAATATGTTGTATGATCTCATGAATAATTGTAACCACAGTTGTTATACATTATAATATTTAGCAATTTGTTGTTAGAAAGGATAATACATTAAGGGTGTTTTCACACCTAGTTCGTTTAACCCTTTCAAACGCTCTCGGAGCGGTTCAACGTGTATATGTGAACAAACCATGTGATCTCAGACCCCCCTAAAAGGACCCAAAAGTGAACCGTACTCAGACCACCTCCGGAGGTGGTCTGAGTACGGTTCGTTTGTGGGTCCATTTGTGGTTCGATATCTTCATGATATGCGAAAGCAATGCGATCCTGGTCTGCTTTGCATTTCGTTTCGACGTGTACCTGGAGGCTTGCCATACCTGCAGCCATGTTACGTCACTGCTATGAAACTTTTCTATACTAACCGTTCAAATGAAAGCTGAAACGTCACAAGCAGTCCTGTGGCAAGCAGCAGCAGTTGTTGATAGTGTTGGAAGAAAATTTTCTTTTTAGTTGCTATCCTTTTCCTTTTCCATTTTTTCCTTTAGTTCTGCTTTGTCTGACTCTTTCTCTGTTTGTCATTTGCTTCAAAATGTGCCACATCCATGTGATGACAACATGTGAAGACGCTATCTTGAATACCCAAAATCCACTGCTGCAAAGAAAGCTGGGGTCTGAGTTCTTATAAAGTTGTGGTGTGAACAAGAAAGGGTCTGAGATCTGTTCATTGCTGAACTGGACCAAAAAAAGAACTGGGTTCTCTTTTGAGTCCACTAGATTGTGAACATCAAAAGGACTGAGGTCACTTTCGGCTGGTTCCTTTTCTGGTTCACTTTAAGTGAACTGGGTTTGGTTCTTTTAAAACAAACTATATGTGAAAACACCCTAAAATGCATGGCAGTCAAACATTCAAATATGTGACCCTGGACCACAAAAACTAAGTGTTAATTTTTCAAAAATGAGTAAATAAGCTTTCCATTGATGTATGGTTTGTTAGGATCAGACAATATTTGAAAATCTGGAATCTGAGGGTGCAAAAAAAATCAAAATATTGAGAAAATCACCTGTAAAGTTGTCCAATGAAGTTCTTAGCAATGCATAGTTTTGATATATTTATGGTAAGAAATTTAAAAAATATCTTCATGGAACATGATCTTTACTTAATATCCTAATGATTTTTGGCATAAAAGAAAAATCGATAATTTTGACCCATACAATGTATTTTTGGCTATTGCTACAAATATACCCCAGCGACTTAAAGGTATCATAGGTGATTGTCTTCAGAAACATTTTTTGTTATTCTGGTTGAAAGTCTCTTCACATCCTGATAGCAATCATTAAGTTAAGTGGTCTAAATGTATTTATCTGTATTTATATATTCTGTGGAAGGTGTAGGACCAAGAAATGTTCTCGCTTTAATCAAAACGCTGTCCCGAGCGTTTTAATTTCTTCTCTCCTACCTGCCTGTCAACGTATGTATTTGTATACCTCTGCGCATCTCTGTTCAAGCGCAGACATGACACGTCATCAGGCTGCTCACGCACGCTATTTTTATTGCAGACAGAGCGAGAATGGCAGGCAAACATCAACAACCCGATCTTCCTTCCTGGTATTGTAGTACTTTCACTAACTGTGCTATAAAGTTTTCTGACCGGTGAATGACACATGATGTAGCCCAGCGGTTCCCAATTGCAGTCCTCGCGCTCCCCACTCTGCATATTTTGCATGTCTCTCTTAGTTAACACACCTGGATCAGATAACCAGCTCCGTTAGGAAGAGAGCTACGTGCATGAACTGTGTTCCGATTGACATGCTCCCTACACAGTGTTCACTGCTCCCTACTCCTGAGCAGGGGAAATCCGTTGAAGTTTACTTCACTTCGGAACATCTCATTCACGGATTGCGCTGCGCAGTTAATCTTCACACACAGACGAAACTTACTAGAGAAGTGTGACATAATATACCTCTGTAAATAAATACCATTTAAATTCACGTCTAGCACACTTTAATTGCCCTTTGTATGGAACATATATGCTTGCTTTGAACTGGACCGTTGATGTAGCCTATTGTAGTAATTTAATGTTGTCTCTGGTATTCTGCTCTTTGAGCGTATGTGTGTTCAGGGGGCGTGGCTTTGGACGGCGATTGCAGGGAGGGTGGGACATTCGCTTTCAGTGCTATCAGGCTAAAGTTAGCATTTTCCGAGATCTCCAACGGCACCTTTAAGACTGCTTTTATGCTCCAGGGTCACATATTATAATGCGTTTTAACTTTGGTTACAATTATTTATGAAAATATATAATGCATTACAAGCTGCATTATGAATACTTTTATAATGCATTGTACATAAAGGCCTTACCAGGTGTTACCAAGAAATCAATACATAAATGCCAAATTTAAATTCTAAACTCCCTATAAATGTTCACAATTTGGATTTGACAACAACCTTTTTTTTTATTTTATTTTTTTTTATTTTAGAGAATCCACAATAACTTTTTAAATTCTGGTGGGATTCTATTCCATTCAAGAGTTCCTCTAAAGCAAATGATAATTTAATAATCTCATTGAAATATTGCAATCACACCTTGTCTTGCACACCTTGCAATCACACCAACTCTTGTGTTCCTGTTATTTGATTTAAAAACATTTAATTTGACTTTAAATTTTCATTTACTCAACCCTCATATTGTTCCAAACTCGTTCTCACAGTGGAGCTGCTGAACTTCAAAATTGGCAAAATTCATAAAAGTAGTTCATATAACTTGTGCGCTACCTTTCAAGTCTTCTGAAACCATCTGATAACTGAATTTAAGGGATGGTTCACTCAAAACTTAAATTAATTTTACTCATTTACTCTATACATTTCCTCACCCTCACGTTATTTTAAACCGTAAGACTTTTATACATCTTTCAAACACAAATGAAGGTAGTTTTAATATTCTCAAATCATTTTTGTCCAGCCATCGAATGTTTATGCAACCAAAATTTTAAAAAATTCATAAAAACATCGTGAGAGGAATCCGTGTGAATCACTTTATATGATGAACAGATTTAATTTAGTCTTTTATTTACACATAAACATTAATCAGCACACATTGAGCTTCCATTTATCATTTTTGATGAGCTCTTAACTTGCTTGACGTGCTCGAATAATAGAGGTTTGTTCTCATCACAAACGTTTGAGGTTCCATTTACTGTATTTGATTAGCTCTATCTGTCTACCTACTGTGTACATTTTTTCAACATTTGTGTCATTCGGTTTGGAACAACATGAGACAATTCATGAGCAATTCATGACAACGTGTTTGTTTGGTTGAACCAACACCTTAAATCAAGTGTGAAGATCCTTCTGGGAACTTCAAAGGATTCTTTTGCCCGGGTGTTTGTTTATCCTGCTCGTTTGAGTCACAGGTGGTCTGTCTGTCTGGCAGGATACAGTATTGTGTTCGGCTCATTCTGTTTGTACTGCGCTGACGCAGCTGTGAGCCAGAAATGATGGGGTCATATTCTGAGGCCAGTGGCTTTTTATGGAAGACGCTGGTTGTGACATGTTTGTGTGTGTGTGTGTGTGTGTATTCAGCATGTAGTGAGCAGGATTCTGAATCTGGAGCCAGACTGACATGTAGGATCCTGCTTCATCTGTTCAGAACCCCACAGCGCAACCCCTGTCCTCAAGATGGCACCAAATCAGGTAACAGCTCTCTCCAAATAAAGTAAATCAAACTCTCTTTTACACATCCCACCTGAACGACTCTAGACAGTAGCTATAAACCTGAGAATAATATTTCTGTCCACAGACAAATCCACAGTGGGCATCAGATCGTCCTGCGACCGACATCTGCTGGCCGCTTCTCAGAACAGCATTGTGGTGGGAGCCGTGTTTGCTGTGTTAAAGGCTGTTTTCATGCTGGGTGAGACTTTGGGTACTTTTCTGTTGTGCATTCAGGTTTTAGCCAGTCAAACAGGTGATTAAAGAAATAGTTCGCTGAAAAATGAAAATTGGCTGAAAATTTACTCACCCTCAGGCGACTCAAGATGTAGATGAGTTTGTTTCTTCATCAGATTTGGAGAAATGTAGCATCACATCACTGTCTCAGCAATGGATGCTCTGCAGTGAATGGGTGCCGTCAGAATGAGAGTCCAAACAGCTGATAAAAACCTCTCAATAATCCACAAGTAATCCACACCACTCCAGTCCATCAATTAATGACTTGTGAAGCAAAAAGCTTTTGTAGCTTCAAACTGTTGTTTCCCGCAAGTCCATAATCAATAATACTGCTTTCTCCAGTGAAAAAGTTGTCTCATCTTAATAGGCTATGTGATTTGGATTTTGATGTGAGAGGACAACAGGGGATGGACTTTTTCACTGGAGAAAGTTTTATGGATGTTGGACTGGTATTTTGCCAGAAGCGACAGTTAAAGTTAAAATGCCTTAATGACAGGTTTGTTTCCTACAAATGCAGCTTTACAAGATGTTAACTAATGGACTGGAGTGGTGTGGATTACTTGTGGATTATTGTGATGTTTTTATCAGCTGGTTGGACTCTCATTCTGACGGCACCCATTCACTGCCGAGGATCCATTGCTGAGACCCTGATGTAATGCTACATTTCTCCAAATCTGATGAAGAAACAAACTCGTCTAAAATTTACTCATCCTCTTGAATCGCCTGAGGATTAGTAAATTTTCATCAAATTTTCAGTGAACTACTCCTTTAAAATGTCTTAGTGATCATACAGAAGATTTAACTATATCCAGTAATTGGAAAACAACACAAGAAGACCAGAAAAGGCATGAAATGATTTAGTAAAGGAGATGAAATCCAGTTGTAGTGGGAGATGGAGCTAATGGGACCCAGCTGGAGGTTTATGCATTCAGAATTGATTGGTCCTTAAAAACTGTGACTTTGTGTTTATGTCTCCAGGAGATGCTGAGCTGAAGGGTTCAGGCTTCTCCCACTCTGCTGGTTTGGACGACATCGGAGAGGATGACATGGGGTCCAAAAAATCCGGAGGACGTAATGTCTCGATTGAAACGGCCAGTCTGGTGGTTTACGCCAAGTATGTGCTGAAGAGCATCTGCCAACAGGTGATTGTTTTAAGTGGATCATATTCTCATCCTTGAGGAATTTATCTGTTATAATCCATATTGTAATATCAGTATAGACTAAAGTTGTGTGGAAAGTTTTTCTGTAGAAAAATGTAACCCTTTTCTTTGTTTAAGATTTAATTTTTCAGAATTTTCTCTCTCGTTCAGGAGTGGGTGGGTGAGCGGTGTCTGAAGTCTCTGTCGGAGGACAGCAGTGCTCTGCAGGATCCAGTGCTGGTGAACATCCAGGCTCAGCGGTTACTGCAGCTCATCTGTTACCCACACAGGCAGCTGGACAGCGAGGAGGGCGAGAATCCTCAGAGACAGCGCATCAAACGCATCCTGCAGGTCACACGCTCTCACATGACCTCATCCAAACATCTGCTCCTGAGTTGACCGAGCTTTTTATAGTAGTATAGAGTGAATTTTTAGATTTTCACATTACATATAAACTATTAGTTTAAATAAATTTAAATATTACTTTAATGGGAAACATTGTACTACATAAATATTTAACCTGTTAACCAGCACCCCCCATTTTGGGCCTCACAGGTGAAAATGACCTACCTAAATTAAAATGGTTAAAGTTCCTGACAACAGTGTGCTACACACACAATTTAGGTATCTTTGGAAAGAAGACACTCTAGGCTTTACTATCCATCATCCAGAGTTGATAATGCTCAAAAAGATAAAAAGTTATAGACACTGACGTGCCTTGAAAAATGTTTTTCCACACTGAATGTTTTTTTTTGTTTTTTTTTTCATATACAAATACATGAAATAAGTCCTGGAGCAATCCAGAAAAGTAATGGGTTGAAAGTCACGTGTCTCATGAGCTTATATTTCAAATTTGAAGAAGATACCATGAAAAATTAGATTCCTTTCCTGCAATCATTTTTCTGAGAATATTTACCAAATATATTGCAGAATTATACAAACTATATTAGTCATTATAAATACTCCTGCATAGTTTTTCAATTATAAAATAGACAATTTTAGACACCATATAAGTGATTTATTTGAGCACTCAAAAATACAAAAAGAATTATTTGAGTAATAAAAAAGGAAAAAAAATAGAAAAATTTGCTTTGTATGTAGTACATACAAGTACATACTCTGACTGCCAGACATACACTGATATTGCCAGACATTCACACTGATTGCAGTCAGTAATCACACGCTGATGGGCGTCGATACAGATGATAATCAATACAGATTATATTCAATAATAGCCGGGCATTGACAGCTTCACATTGATAGCTCTCATACAGTCGGGAATCACACACTAATGTGCGTTCATAGAGATGGTAATAACGCAGATACAGCCATGTTTCCCAAAGCACACACACACATATGAAAAATGTTGAAGAAAAAAAAAAGAAAGAATTATTTATGCAAAAAGGCGGTCGCTAAGTTACACCCCCCTCAGATGACAGGTGCGTCACAGCATGCGTCACGAGAGAGCGCGAGAATTCAAATATACAATATTCCGTGGATCTGTGCCTTTTTTTTTTTTTTTTTTGGATGGTCTCATTCTGTTTGTGACACTGCGTGCTACAAAACCATGTTGTTGTTTTTCCACCAAGACGCTGTTTTTGAGCGTAATTTATTCCATAACGGACACAAACAATAACTCTCCCGAAGAAATGAAACGTAAACAAAGGAATATCCATCCATATTACAACGTTGTGTTTTGCGCTGAGATACTTTGGCAAAGTATCTATCATTTAATTAATATGGCTGTATATTCTAATGTGTCTCAGAGCAGCTCGGTTCACAGTAAATGCATGTGCTGTGATATTTAAATGTAATTTTATTATTGTATTTAAATGGTTTGGCTTCCTAAAAATACCAGTGTGAATGTGATGTGGACTGAGACACTGTCACAACAAATAAAGAGGTTTTTAGTCCACTTTAAAGTACTGCAACAAAGCACTGCTAACTTTTAGATGGTTTGGTGTCCACCCACCATAGTCTCACAGAATCCTGGGAAAACACTGCAATATACTATATTTATACACAATTAAGGAGGAGTGTTCTGAAAACCTGTTTGAAAACAGCCATTGATTTTGCAGTTCCATTTGGTGATGCTCTCAGTGCAGAACTTATACATTTCAGCTTTAAAACCCAGTAGAGCAGGCCTGCATATGTTAAGACAGACACGTGTTTTAGAGACCAGGCAGCTCTGCTGCGGCTGTCAGCGATGGAAGAGCAGCAGAGGATGAACAGACAGTCATTTCGAGCTTAATTATTCATTTCACACCCTTTATCCTTTAAGCCATTAATGATTTGTGTGGGTCTCACAGCAACTCATTATTCTGGATTGGTTTTCATCTTCATAGACTGTGAAGACAGGGGCCCCTCGCAATTAACATCCAGCTGGGGCTCTTAAGCTCTGCTTTGATTGCTTTAAAAGCATTCTTTCTATATTCTGTCTGTTTTTCTGCTTACAGAACATGGACCAGTGGACCATGAGACAGTCCTCTCTCGAGCTTCAGCTCATGATCAAGCAAAGCTCGAATAACGTAAGCCGAAGTGTGTTTGCTGAGTTCATTTCTCTTCTTTTCTTTAAGATTTGTACATCTGAACCCACTCTTTGCAGGAGCTGTATTCTCTTCTGGAGAACATAGCCAAGGCCACCATTGAGGTTTTCCAGAAGTCTGCTGAGATGAACTCTAGTAACCCCACCTGGAATGGCTCTGCGGTTTCTGGCAGCTCCGTCTCCAATAGCAACAGTGCCAGCAAACTCAAACCTGTGCTCAGGTCGGTGACCCCAATTATTGCTTTGTGCTTTTATTTACTTTCAACTTGATGGAATTGATGGACTGGCCTTCTGTTCTTCAAACAACACCAATCAATGTTCCTATCAATGTGTATGCTGTAAGAAGAGAGCGATGCCCTGCGTGTTTCTCAAACACTGTTGTTATTGTTGTGTTTCCTCCAGTTCCTCAGAGCGTTCAGGGGTCTGGTTAGTGGCCCCTCTGATTGGTAAGCTGCCCACCTCAGTGCAGGGTCACGTGTTGAAGGCCGCCGGTGAAGAGCTGGAGAAGGGACAGCACCTGGGTCCCTCCTCACGGAAAGAAAGAGATCGGCAGAAACAAAAAAGGTACTAGACTTTTAAACTGCTGCAAATGCTGCTTTTCTCCTGATGTTTAGTGGCTCAAATGTACCTAAACATGTTGACTAGATGTGCTGCTCACTAGGTTTTTTAAACGAAGTTGGTTCTAAACAGTAAGCAACAAATTTATACTGCCCTCTGAGAGACAGTCCTGTCCTGTCCTGTCATTCACACAATGCATTGTAAATTATACACTACCATTCAAAAGCTTGGGACTGGCTGTATTTTGTTTATTTATTTTTTTTTAATGTTTTTGAAAGACATCTCTTATGCTTACTAAGGCTGCATTTATTTGATCAAAAATACAGTAATATTTTGAAATATTATTACAATTTAAAATAGTTTATACATTTTCATATATTTTAAAATGTAATTTATTCCTGTGATAAAAAGTTGAATTTTCAGCATCAGTGTCACATGATCCTTCAGAAATCATTCTAATATGCTGTCTTATTATCAATGTGAAAAGCAGTTGTGCTGCTTAATATTTTTATCAGAACTGTGATTTAGTTATAGTATCTTTGATGAATAATAAGTTCAAAAGAACAGGATTTATTTAAAATTGAAATATTTTGTAACATTATAAATGTCTTTACAATCATACTACTATACTTACTCACACACACATATAAAAATATAATATAGGTATTCAAACGAGGTAAATATTAATTATAATAATTAAAATACATGTTTTTACCTCTTTTGAATACCTCTAGAAACATGAGGTTTATTTGTAGGGTCTTTCACTAAAACTCTTATTGACCCCAAACTTGTGAACAGTAGTGTAAGTTTGATTCTAAATAACTTATTAATATTTTGTAGCACTTAACAATAAGGCTGATGATACATGAGGGCCATTGATCGATCTAAAGTATCCAGTTAGAAATTTGTTACCCATTCTCAATGGGAAAGCGCCCAAGAAATATTGCTTAAAGTTGCCTGGCAAAATTGCTCAAAAAGTTGCCCCGTGTATCAACAGCTTAAAAAAAAACTATTTGTGTGTGCCTTTTGTTTTGTGCTTATCACAAGAATTAAGTGTGGCTGTGCTATCGAGAATGACCATTTCCTTTTTCTTTTCTCTTTCAGTATGTCTCTCCTGAGCCAGCAGCCCTTCCTTTCACTGGTGCTGACATGTCTCAAAGGACAAGACGAGCAGAGAGAGGGTCTCCTGACTTCCCTCTACAGCCAAGTCCAGCAGGTACCTCATCAACACACACCGTGTCACTGTCAGTCAAATGCATCTTATCTCTTTGGACTGATGTGATGTATTTCCCTGTCAGATTGTGACTAACTGGCGTGAGGACCAGTACCAGGACGACTGCAAGGCCAAGCAGATGATGCACGAGGCCTTGAAGCTGCGACTCAATCTGGTGTGCAACTGTTATCTCTTTCTCTCATATATCATCTGCCTTCAGGCTGACCAAACAAGTACAATCTGTGTGTTGATCTGCCTCTCATCAATCTCATTTCCTTGTGTTGTGTGCCCGAGGTTAAACTCTGCCTAAAAGACAAATGAAAGTCACCAATATATAGGGTTGGGTATCAAAATCCGGGTATTCGATAAGACGCATGCATTTTGATTCTGCTTAACAATTCCTGCGTTTGCATTTTAATGTAATTTAAAACGATTTTAGTGCAGGAACAGAAAGAACTTGTGCCTTGTTTGCGTGCAGTGCACACAGAGATCAGAGAAAAGCGGTCTTTGTGCAGGTTCCCGGTTTGGTTACCGTTCAGTGTATATTCACTGTAGAAAAGGTTGTTCCGAGACCGAACTGACTTCTTTCATATTTATGGACCAGAATGCAGAAAACTATGTCAGTATATCATCATAATCACAGCCGTTTTTGTCTTAAGTGAATGTAAACAGATGAGAAAGAAAACGCACGTGTACAGTATTTTTAGATCTGTGTGCGTTCTGTTAAAGAGACAGCAGCTTAATAAACGTGCTGCCTGTCATTTAATGTTAATCAAGGAACAAAAGAAAATCATTCACTGATCTTGACTGAATATCTTTAATGACTTCAATTAATCTAGATTTTATTTATGAAAAGACAACTATGCAGTGTTTTTAAACTTTTAAAGGGGTCATATGATGCGATTTCAAGTTTTCCTTTCTCTTTGGAGTGTTACAAGCTGTTTGTGCATAGATAAGATCCCTGAAGTTGCAAAGACTAAAGTCTCAAACCCGAAGAGATATTCTTTATAGAAGTTAAGACTCAACCACGCCTTCCTAAAACGGCTCATTCAAACATGCCCCCCACATGTCTATGTCACGGTGTGGGAAGATTTGTGTAACACCGCCCGAATGTATACGCAAAGAAAGAGGGCGTGATTTTTATTCTGGCTGTAGTATTGTTGCACCATGTCCTGGAGACACTGTGTTTCGTTGTGAAAGCGAAAGTACTTTGTTTGGGCTTCCAAAAGAGGACACAACTAGAAATCAGTGGTTAAGTTGTATTTACAACACTGTTCCAGAACAGTTCAACCCAAATATTGGAGTGTGTGCAGCGCATTTTACGGAGGACTATTTCCTGAACCTGGAAGAGTAGCCTACAATGCTGGCTTGCACAAAGGCTGTTTCTATAAAGAGGGGCAATTCCAACTTTGCAAGGACAGTCTGGTGCTTCTGACTCACAGCCTGTAGGTATGTTTTCATGTTTAAAGAATTTGCCACTGACGATTCAAACGTGAGTTTTGAGCAGTGTAGAGTAGTGCTTGTTGTTTGTCGTTTCTCCGATCACAAATTCAGACATGGTAATGTTTACACGGCGCGATGCAAAGCGACACGTAAAAAAACGGTATAAGTCATTATAATCAGTAATTATGTCCCCACTGGATGCAACAAATGCCTAGTTTATAATGGGATTTATTTTTTTTGTCTCGTCGCGCCGGGACACAGCATCACAATACGGTGAGGGGCGTAACATTTCCGTCTCACGCTTGAGGTATTCGGCCAATCACAACACAGTGGATAGCTGGCCAATCAGAGCACACCTCGCTTCTCAGAGCTTTGTAAAAATCAGCGTGTTTCAGAAAGGCGGGGCATAGAGGAGCAACAATAATGTACAGTATGTGTAAAATAATGTGTTTAACCTTAAACCACATAAACACATTGCATTACACCAAATACACAAAATAATGTTCTTTTTAGCAACATCATATGACCCCTTTAATTACAGTTTCTGTACCTGAAATTTGCTTCAGTTGTATTTATTTAAGCTACTACTAATTGATTTGTTTGTTCCGATTACTGACTGTGTTCTTGTCTTTAACACTTCAATATTTGAAATTTATGTAAGTCTAGTTGTTTTTGCTGTGGTATTTTGTTAAAAGCATAGGCAAAAGTGTTCTGTAAGCTGCTGATTTTTGCTCATGTTATTCAGCTGCAACAGAATGCTTTGCAAAAAGACAGAATAAACGTTTGACTTTATTTTTTTTTATATATATATATATATATTGGATTTTTCTTGTCTTATTGGAATCGAAACTAGGAATTGGAATCGATAAGCAGAATCGGAATCGGAATCAATAAAATTCAAACGATACCCAACCCTACCAAGATGTGGTTAAACTGCACTGAGCTCATTTGTTATTTGGTGTCACATGGTCTAGGTGGGCGGGATGTTTGATACGGTGCAGCGAAGCACACAGCAGACGACGGAGTGGGCAGTGCTTCTGCTGGACATCATCAGCAGTGGCACAGTGGACATGCAGTCTAACAAGTGAGATCTGACACTCCCCTCATTCAGTCTATGATCGTCTTTGCCATACTGTCTAATTTGAAAGATGTTTGTTGTTTTCCATTAGTGAGCTCTTCACTACGGTGTTAGACATGCTGAGCGTGTTGATTAACGGCACTCTGGCGGCTGACATGTCCAGCATCTCTCAGGGCAGCATGGAGGAGAATAAGAGGGCCTACATGAACCTGGTCAAGAAACTCAGAGTGAGACTGAGCAATACTGATACTGCTTAGAAACCAGAACAGGCTTTTCTTAGTCAAGTTAATAAGGAGTGCGGAGAATATGAAAGCTGAGACTTTGTGTTATATTAAAGTAATAAAGTACAAAGCTTATTGCAATTATTGGGTGGCTGGTGTGCTATAAATAATTAATGGACGTGAAGATGTGAAATATTATTTCTAATCATTCATATGTCTATAAAACAGCATATGAATAGTCACGTAACGTTATTTACCTCAGCAAAGACAACAATGTAACTTAAGGAGTTGGAGTCCACTTCAACCTTTGTTTTTATTGCTGTTTTTAGTGTTAAATACATGTGAAGAAATGAAATGTTGGATATTAGATTTTTTTTTGTGGAGTAGGTGGTGGAAATGTCACAAATTAACCTTATTCACGCAATATACTACTTTATACTTGAAATATTATGATGGTTAATCTTGTATTGCTATGACTATCCTCAAAGTACTATGATTTTTAATCTCATAATGCTATGACTTTATTCTTAAAATATTTTGACATTCTCAAAATGTTACAACTTTAATCTCACAATGCTATGACTTTATTCTCAAAATATTCCGACATAACAATAATGCTGACTTTATTCAAATGTTATGAATTTAATCCCATAATGATTTGACTTCATTCTCAAAATATTACATTATTCTCAAAATGGCACGTCTATTTTCTTAATGTTACTACTTTAGGTTCATATTGCTGACTTTCTTAAAGTATTACGACTTTATTCTCAAAATGGTATGACTTTAATCTAGTAATCTCAGATTTTTAAAAAAAAATATACTTTATGTAGCACTAAAATGCTGTTGTATTATTCAGCAAAGATGCATTAAATTGCTCAAGGTAACTGACATTTATAATAATTTCAGATAAGTGTTGTTCTTTTGAGCTTTCTATTCATCAAAGTATCCTGAAAAATATAGGCTATTATGGTTTCCACAAAAATCTTAAACAGCGCAACTTTTTTCGACGTTGATTAATAATCAGAAATGTTTCTTGAGCAACTAATCAGCATATTAGAATGATTTCTGAAGCATCATGTGACACTGACTGGAGTAATGATGCTGAATATTCAGCTTTGCATTACATTTATGATATATTCAAATAGAAACAGTTATTCTGAATTGCAATAATATTTTACTGTTTTTACTGTATTTTTCATCAAATAAATGCAGTCTTGGTGAGCATAAGAGTCTTCTTTCAAAAGCATCTTACCGACCCCAAATTTTTAAAATGGTAGTGTACCTAAAAATGCACAAAAACACTCAGAACTTACAGCAACTGTAATAAGCAATATTTTATCATCATGGCAGTGATTTTGCACAGGCAAGTGCCTTCTGGAAATGTTAGACTCTAGTTTGCTTTGCCCTGCAGAAAGAGCTTGGTGACCGTCAGTCTGAGAGCTTGGAGAAAGTGCGGCAGTTGCTGCCTCTGCCCAAGCAGACGCGTGATGTTATCACCTGTGAGCCCCAGGGATCACTCATTGACACAAAGGGCAACAAAATAGCTGGTTTTGAAAAAGAGGTACGTAGCAGCTTATCGGTGTTGTAGCACTGCTCAGCTTCTGGCCATTTGCTTACCTTTGCACTGTGATTTCTCACATACAGGGTCTTCAGGTGTCGACTAAGCAGAAGATTTCTCCTTGGGACGTGTTCGAGGGCCTGAAGCACTCGGCTCCGCTGTCCTGGGGCTGGTTCGGGACCGTGCGGGTCGACCGCAAAGTCACGAAATATGAGGAGCAGCAGCGGCTCCTGCTTTACCACACTCACATAAAGCCCAAACAGCGCAGTTACTACCTGGCGCCCCTCAATCTGCCCCAAGAGGAGGAAGAGCCACCCACACCCGTGCCTCCTGAGCCGGACAAGAAGGTGGATACAGGGAAGCCGGAGAAGAACGTCACTAATGTCGCAGCAGATCCCGCTAAGAAGAAAAAGAAAAAGAAACCAGCATCTGCAAATAAACAAGAGGTACATATGAGAAAAAAATGCATTTCCTGTGTATATTTTTATTAGATCCTTTAGAAGTATTTTTCTTCTTTACTCTTTCCCTGTTAGAGTTTAAAAAAGAAAAATGTTGCCAGCCACCGCCAGCATTTTTGATCATTTTCACAAAATTTTCATGTCCCTTAGAGTATTTTATTATATAAATATCTCAAAAAAGAGAACAGAACATCTGCTTTTAAACAAACAACAACAACAACAACAAAAAATGATTCTAGCTTCATGCATTCTTTTTTTATCAGCACTGTGGGCAAGTTTTATGAAAAGCGACATTTTAAAAATCACGTTTTTGTAAAAGACTAAGTCTGGATCAGATTCAGAGCTATGATTAAACCGTAGATGGAGTCGATCGCTTCCATCAAAACACCCAAAGCTCTATACCACTTCCTGAGTAAACATTTTACTCTGTAACATTAGGGACTTTTGATTTATATGCTGTTCAAAGTTTGATGATCACGTTATTGTTCCTGCTTCTTCGCCCAAGTTTTTGACTCCGTATTCAATTTTCTTGTCCAAATACCCACACTTTGAGGTCTTTGCACTTGACCACTTGACTACTATGACGTATTTCCTGGTATCTGGACAAGGGGATTATTCTTTCAGAAGATGTGAAACAGCGCCTCCTGCTGTATAACAGTGAAAACATGGAAAGCTGGAAAATTCTGTCAATGGCAGCATGGGAAAGAGTTAAAAAGTCATAAAATCAAGTTTTCTATTAAAATTGCAATAATTTCCTGTGGTTTAGGACTACAAGCCGCACAACCCAGTCATGCAGTACACGCCGGGCATGGCTCCTGATCTCATGAGCATGAGCCAGTCAAACATGGCTTTTCGAATGGGCTACCAGCCTCCAATGACCATGTATACCCAAAACCAGCCTCTGCCACCAGGTCAGTGCATGCCTTTTAACCTCTTCTATGGTTGAACTTCATAAAGCAGTTGTTTCAGTGATTTTAGAATCATAATATGCGTGTAGGACATCATCAATTTTATTTTATTTTTTTTTTTAACTATCTTTTATGCTTTTTTCCATATTTTTCCCTCCTAAGGAGGCCCCGGTTTAGAGCCCCCTTTCCGTCCCAGGGGTCCTATGGGCAAAATTCCTCCACGTCCCGCCTACAGCATGCCTAATATGCAGGGTGCTGGCATGGGCAACATGATGGGAATGGACAAGCAGTTCCAGATGGGCTACAAGCCCCCACAGAGCATGCCTCAGGGGCAGATTCTCCGTCATCAGCTACAGGTCAGACTGGTGAGTCTGGTTTTACTGATCAAGACCCCAGACCAAAAACATGGTTTTGTTGTATTTTGTCTGATTAGTTCATCTGCTTTGTCATTTTATTGCATGTCCTATTGGTGCTTGCTCAGGCAAACATGTACTGCAGTGGCCCCACACATTTTTAGGACTAATGACTTGACTTGGAGAAGTCTGACATCATGCGTCACCATTTCTGGGTCCAAACCCTCCTTCAGATATCAAAAGCAAACAAAAAAATGGTGATAATATAACAGGGTAGCCAGGTCTGCAAAACAAAACCAGCCCAAGTGCTAATCAGAAGTATCATAATTGTGTATTTTCTGCGGTTTTCCTCTCCACTCCCTTCCATCAAAATAGTGTTCTGGGGAGACCGCTTTAATTCTGTGGTAAAACCGCAGACTTGGCAACAAGTATTATTATGGCTTAACTTGATTGCATGTAAATGGTTGTATATGTGAGTATGGAAGCCCATTTAAGCCACTAAATACATTGCATGATATAAATTCTCAGTTGTGAGATTTGGAATTGCAAGATATAAATGGACCTTTTTTCTTGCAATTGCCAGTTTATATCGTAATACTGACTTTTTCCTCACAATTTTGACTTCTCAGAATTGTGAGAAACTCATAATGGAGAGTCCAATTCTGAGTTTATATCTCACAATTCTGACTTTATTTCTCGGAATTGCATGTTTGTATATCACAATTCTAACTTCATAACACTGAATTGCAACTTTACTGCACACAACTCTGATTTTTTTTTTTCCTCAGAATTGTGATATAAACTCACAATTGCGAATTATAAAGTAGGAACTGTAGAATATAAATTCTGAATTGTGAGAAATCGCAGTTCTGACTTTTTCAGTTTTGAACTTTTTGCAGAATTGAAAGAAACTTGCAAGTCCAATTCTGAGGGAAAAGATTGTTCTTAAAATTGTGTTTATATTTCACAATTCTCTTTATTTCTCAGAGTCCCATGTATATATCTCAGTTCTAACTTTCTAACACACAATGCTGACTTTATAACTCACAACTGTGAGTTTATATCACACATTTTTGAGAGAAAAGTGAATTGTGAGAAAGTCTCAGCTACCTTTTTTTTTTTTTTTTTTTTATTCAGTGGCAGAAACAAGCTTCCATATATGGGTCACCTCAGTTCAAGAAGCAAAAAATGGGTCGCTCTTAAAGTTTGAAAACCACTGATGTAGACCATGGAGATGTGTTTCCATGGGCAAGCACCATCTGTGTTTTTTTTTTGTTTTGTTTTGTTTTGTTTTTGTTTGTTTGTCTTATCTCCTAGTGGTTTGTGAATGTTTAATTCAGAAAGGTTGAATGATCATTTTCAGGAAATGGAAGGCATTCATGCTTTTTTTAATGCTCTGTTTGCACTTATCTAGAATCATAATCATTTACTTGGACAGCAGATTAGACAAGTGGCACCTAATCAACAGTATCCATCAATGCAGCCGACACAGGCAAGTACAGGCAAATTTGCAGTGTTGATTTGTTCAGCATTCAAAGCTGGAGATAACAGCCCACATTTCTCTCTTCAGAATATTTCCCAGGGCTACACCTCTTACGGTTCACATATGGGGATGCAGCCACACCCCTCTCAGCCCGGTGGAATAGTTCCTGCCTCGTACGGTAACCAGGGCTTCCAGGGGGGACATCCTGGCACAAACCCAGGCATGGTGGACTCTCTTAGGCAAATGCAGCAGAGGCCTAGTGGCTACGTCCATCAGCAGGCTCCTGCAGCATACGCGCACACAATGCCGAACCCGCAAAGGTCAGTCACAGACAATACTGCCTGGCTTAGTCCTGGTCCTAGCACCTTGCCTAAAATAATCTAATTTGCTAAATGTAGTGTTAATTTTGTCAGCTGTTTTTAATTTGGTCCGTGTCCTGTCATGTCCTTTATCATTTTGATCATATATCGATATTATCTTTCTTTTTTTTCAGTCAAGTTTTAGTCTAAAAGTCTGTCAATTTTAGTCATGCTTCATAATGGTTAAACTAATAATCACAATTATTTTGCTCAAAACTAAAATCGTGACTGCTGATCATGACTGTTGTCGTTTGAGAAAAATCATCAGAATTATTGCACCACAAATCAAAAGAATGTCAACTCTTACACATGGTTTATTTTACCTCACCTAGTCTCCTGATTTATTATATTACAATATAAATTAACACTCTACATTATGAAAACTGGTAAAAGCTTCTCTCAGATGCTAAAACTCTGAAATTCTTAATATTAATTCCAAATGAAATTCATGTTTATATTAAAACAACAACAACAAAAAAGACTTTGTATTGTGGCACAGAGGTTGCATAAGTACATTTATTTAGTAACCACAATCTGAAACCGTTTGGTTGAGATTCACGTTTGGTTTATTACAGTTTGTCACTGAAAAGGTTTGATGTCAGTTACGGTGCAGACGGCCGTGTGAAGGAACACTAGCTGTTTACACTTTAATTTGAGCAGAATATCTGAGTGGTGATCGCTAAACTCAAACTTGCACATTTGGTCTAAAGAGTCTCTTGTCTCATAGAAGTGAGTAATAGAGGAATGCTAGACATACTCAAGACAATAGGAGTTGTGTGCAACAAACTTCCTTGTTCTGTAAATCCGGCTTTGCCACTTTCAGTTCAGGTGTCTTTTTTATGTAATTCGTTAAATGTGGAGTCGTTTTACTCAAGATGGAGTTACCAGAGATTATCAGAGTTAATAGTTAATAAAGTGTTCCTTAAAAGGTGCTATAAGTAAATTTTTGACTGTGCTAAAGCATAAAAATACCGTATTTAGGAAACATTTAGTTCACACTTGTTTCTCAGAAAAACAATGCTACAGCCAGTTATTCTTGTTTGAAATGTGTGTTCCGTGTCAGAATGTCTGTTTTTGTTTTTGTCTGTCACTCCGTCCACTGCCAGTTTATCCAATGGTATTTTCGACACCCCAGGTTGCCAGTTGGTGGAAAATAGAGCGTGTTAAAAACATGAATAAATCAACTCATCAACTTACAGTATAAGGCTCATCACATTCCATTGTCATTTGCACTCATTCCTGTTGCATTTCCTCAATCTGGCAACCCAACTGAGCATTGAGTCCAAAGAGGATTGGTGGGAGAACCAACACTCTCCAATGTTTTGAATTTGGATTGCAGTACCTATTTCAACCACTACTTATCAATATTACATACTGCACATTTAATCTAAAGTGTTACCCCATACTTATTTAGTAACGTTATACTGCACAACCCTACTTTGAAGAAGTGTAAAACAAATCAGCTCAACTTTCACCATCTGTTTCAGGTTTTCCCATCAGTCCATGCAGCAGACGCCTATGATGCACAGCTTGGGTCAAGGTCACTTGGCAGCGCAGGGCATGCACCCCAACATGAGGCCCAATCAGATGATGGAGCAGCAGCAGCAGCAACAACAACAACAACAAGTCCAACAGCAGCAGCATATCAGACAGCATCCAGCTCTCAGAGTACGTACACACACACACACCTCAATGCATTGTGTCAGGGCTGGACGATTAATCGAAATGAAATCAAAACCGAAATTCAGAACCTCTAACCGACGTAATTTTCCCATGTCGGTTATTTTCAGTTTTTTAATCCCGTTAATACTTTCCCCTTAAAAACTTACTACCGCCTGTGTAGTAGGCGCTATACGTTTGTTTATAACCGTTGAGCTTGCATCTTTTGCAGCATCTCACACATGAGTGGCGTGTTAAAAATATTGAAACTTTTAGACGCAGCGCCGCTCATCAATGTCAGTTCCAAAACAGTGGACCAATCAGAAGACCCCGGAGGCGGGGCAAGCGTTGCAAGCTTTTGTTTACAGTAGCAAGTTAGCATGCCGGCAACATGGCGGAGTAGGCATCTGTGCCATAAATATGTTCTGCGCTGCGCTTTTTTCTTTAAAACCATTCCTGAGCGCTGCTTCTCGCTGTTTTAGATGCAAAGACGTCTGCCATGCTCTTTCTCTTAATCAGCAATGCTCTATATTTACATTCATTATTTAAAACATTTGTTTACAGGAGATGCAAGTTATTATTTTCTACTTTTTGCATGACAATATTTAAAATCTATTTTGTTTGCAGGAGATAATGGTCATTTTCTACTTTTGGCATGACAATATTCATTTTTTTTGTTTGCAAAAAAATTTCTTTTCTTTTTTTTTTTTTTTTTTTTTTTTTTTTAGGAAACTTGCTTTTTACAATAAAACTGAAATGTGACTTTTTCATAAGACATCTTCATTTCAAGCGAGCTTTGATTTTAATTGTTTGAAATATTCAACAAATAACCATAAATACTTTCCTTCAATTATTTTAAAAATCACAAAGATAAGAAATGCATTAGAAAAAATATCCCACCTTTTAATAGCTGAGTATGTTTACAGTACAAATCTTTAATGAACTATAAGGACAAAAAAATAAATACATTAAAAAAAAAAAAAATCGTTCAGTAATCGTAATTGAGGTAAAGTGTTCAATTATTTGAGGTTTTGATTTTAGGTCATATCGCCCAGCCCTACATTGTGGGTTACTGCACATTTCACATAACGCCTGCATTTCAGCGATTCACCTGTAATGTTGTTGTATTTTTGTGTTTGTCTTACAGCAGCAGCAGCAGGTTCAGCAGCAGGTTCAGCAACAAGTGCAACAGCAGCAGCAGGTTCAACAGCAGCAGGTTCAGCAGCAGCAGCAGGTTCAACAACAGCAGCAGGTTCAGCAGCAACAGGTTCAACAACAGCAGCAGGTGGCATCAGCCCAGCCTCCCGCTCAGGCCCTGGGGATGCAGCCCATGGTGAGACCATGCACTTTTAAAATGCACCATGTACTGAAACAAAGGGGTGGAAAAGTGGATAGATAGTAGGGCTGGGACAATAAATCGATGCATCGAGTAATTGTTCTGCATCGAATCTGAGATTATCGGAATGCATGGTGATTCTCTCTTGACAGCAGATGGCACTACATGGTTTAGAAACAGCCGTACTCTGCTTGCTTCCAGTTCTTACAAACACACACACACACGCCACTTGAACATAAAATAATCATTCATACAGTTTGAAAAGGTTGAAGCAAATGACAAGAGTGTTCGAAGCACGATGCATCGATTTATCATCCCAGGCCTATCTACTAAGGCGGGGACAAGAAATCGATGCATCGCGATTCTCTCTGGAATCCATTCTGAACTTAGCTTTTAACAGCAGACGGAGCTCTAGGCTAGTTTTTAACCACACACCTAAAGCTCGTGAAAAGAGCGCTTGTGCTTTGAGTCATGTAAGTGGTTAAATGTACTTGCACCTCGTGACGTGAGATTAAAGGGTTATTAATTATTCACTCTCATGTGGTTCCAAACCCATAAGACCTTCGTTCAACTTGACAGAATTTTAATTTTTTGAACTGTATGAATGATTTTTTTTTAGGGTCGAGTGGTGCATGTGTAAGGAATTGGAAGCAAGCAGAGTACAGCTGTTTCTAAAGCACGCAGTGCCATCTGCAGTTAAAAACTAAGCTCAGAATCAATTCAAGAGAGAATCACCATGCATTTGGAAAATCTCTAAATCGATGCATAATCATTTCTTGATTCACAATGCATTGATGTATTGTCACAGTCCTAGTAGATAGACATTATAAAACAGTTCTAGAAGCTTCTGTGGCTTATTGCTTTACTTTTTGGATATTCTGAACATTTTCTTCTGTATTATGTCTCAGTTCCCTCGGCAAGGCATGCAGCAGACCCAGCAGCAGCAGCAGACCGCAGCACTGGTCAGACAGCTCCAGCAGCAGCTCTCAAGTATGCTTCAATATTTACATTACTCCGTTTCAAACAGCCATGACACACTATTGTGTTTTGCTTGATAAACAGTGCCCTCCAAATGTTTTCAAATGCTCATGGCAGGATATTAGACATGAATCCTTATTTCTTGTAAGGCTGCCCCCAATAGTCAAGAAAATGCTAGTCAAATATGCCTTATCATTTGTAAGTGAAATATGTTAGTAGCAACTTAAAACAGCTGCTCACTCTAACATTAACCTAGATAAATGTGCGCTATTATTCACACATCCAAGCGTTTGAGTGAAAGCTATTAACGTGCTACTGCACTGGCGTTGTTTTCTGATGGAGACAACTTGAAATATGTCGTCATTTTTGCTCATGCAGATAAGAGTAAAGGGTCTACTTTTATATGTATACACTCACAATATCAACAGAACGTTTGGTAAAGTAAACAAAAAGGATGCACTTTCTGCCATTTCAGTCAACAAGCCTAGCAACAACAGCAAAATAAAACTCAACTGGAGCACGTCACAAAAATGAATGAAAATCAAGTGTATAGGCTACTTGCCTCAGACATGAGAAATGTATATAGAAAGCTGAAATGTCTACTTTTAAACGAAGCAATTCAAAACGAAAACAAATAATGTAATGCATATGAAAAGTGCATTTCTCTCTAAATGTGCATCACTGTACTGCAGAGATGGTGAGTCAGCATCATCAGCTTCATCTTTGCAGCCGACACACTGACTCAGACAACACTAGTTTATTAATAAATAATTAATATCATTATAAAATGTCATTATATTTGCATATATGTGTGCTTGAGTGGGAAAGTATATATACTAGGGCAAGCATATAGGGCCCTAAGAAAATAAATGCGTTTTATTTATTTTTCCCCAAACTTTTTTTTTTATTTTTTAAATTTTTAGATGCATTTCTGGACTCCACTTTAATGGTTACATTTACGTTTAGTAATCAAAAGCTATGTCTTGAAATCATGAAACTTTTTTTTTTTTTTTTTTTTATTCTATGCAATATGTTTTATTTTATAATTTGTTTTTCCTGGTAATCAAATGAAGGCATAAAACATTAATTTAATTCTTCTTGTAATCCAATGAAAATTAAACCCTTCCGGTTTTTGGCAAAACAAAGTGCTGCACAACAAGTGTGCTGTTAAAATTGTGTGATTATTCCTTAAAAAAAATACATTTTAATAACCATTTTAGTAGTAGTAGTATTACAGTAGTAGTATTAAGAAATACATTCTGTTGTACAAAAGTAATATATTTGTCATAATTTTATCAAGTTAAACTGAACTTTTATTATGACGAGTTGCCGAGAAGAGCTTTAAGTTTCTGTGTATATGATATGACAGTAGTTTTTCTGAAATGAAACCATCAAATGCTTATGAAGTGACTCTCAGAGCAGCTCTGAAGACAATGTTTATGTATTATATGTCAATGTTTTGGCAATACTGTGCAAGTCATGCCAGTGAAGCTCACTTGAATTACATAGTGTTCACACGTTCAGAGGCTGAAAACACTGCGAGCATCACGTGCGCTTCAATGTACGAAACCACATGTTTGTGCCATTAATTCACTCAGAGACATGCACAACATGCAGGATTCATATTTAAACAGTCTTTCTGTGGTTTAATGTTCACAGACTCTAGTCCATTCTGATTCGATTTATTCATTCAAAAATCGGCAAATTCTGTGACCTTTCGCATTATACAGAAAAATCAATTTTTATGACTGGATTTTGCAATTCCTTCCATGTTTTCTGCATTGTGGAAATCATAGGGCCCTATATATAAGCATTCAAATTAATATAAACATGCAATGAGTAGTTGTTTTAAGCCATCAGTCGACTAGAAAAATCTGTAGTTGGGGGCAACCCTAGTATGTTCTATATTTAATTGTTTTTATTCTTAGTGCTGTTCTTTGTCAATGCAGAGTCTTTAATCAATATTTAAAAATTTGTCATTGTATTGAAATTACGTTTTTCTTTCCCTAGGTACTCAACCTGGACAGAACACCAACTCATATTTCTGAGAGCGTCTGAATGCATTTCACCAGTGGTAAAGAGTAGTTTGTGTCCACATTAGCGGATTCTCTACTACATGGAGCTCTCTGAGAGAAGAGGAAGCTAACAGAATCTGAAGTAGAGTCATTGTTTTCAGACATGTATTTCTGAAAGTCATAGAGGATTCATTCCGAGGTGAACCATGGAAGAGTTTATGTAAAAAAGAAGTACAGGAAATTAAGAATATTGCAACCTTTATTTTATTTCAATTTGTACAATTTTTCAGTTTAGTGTATTTCTCATTAAAAAAAAATCATGTCAGTTTTTATGCCTTGTTGTACATTGTATAGCGTGTGACCTTAAATCAATTTCTGTGCAACCCCGACACCATCGTTATATCTTATTACTGCATTAAATCATGGTAAGGATCAAGAATTCATTCAGATTTTGACTTGTCTTGTGTTCTTGGCATTTTGGGAGTTTTCCGTTTCGCCGTTCTCCTCTCCAGACGACTAAACAACACTCCCAAATCAGGACCCAGCGCTCTTCCTTCCAACCCACAGTCTCGTCCTTCATATCTCATCAAAGCGTTAAGAGAATCCCAGCTTCTCTCCTCAGGCGTGACTCCCAACCTGGATAAAATTTTATGGGCAAGCCCCGGCACCACAGGCTGCAGGAGAATCCCATACACCCTGAGGCACTCTAAAGACACATGAAGGACTGTATCAAGCCACCGCCGCTCTCCGGGATCGTTCCGGTCCAGCTTCCACGGGGCATGTCTTTGTACAAACCCGTTAGTGAGCCGCACGCATGCGCTAATGGCCTCCAGCGCTTTATAGATGTGCAGATTCTCAAAGTGCTGCTCTACTAAGACCGGAAGCGCTGATACAGCCTCCATCATTCTGTAATCATCCGAGACGGCTCTTCCAGCGAGCTCTTGCTTTGGGAAGCAAGTGTTGGAGAAGCGAGGATACACCTGTGTGGGGTTAATCGAGGGCGCTGTGCTGCGGTTTAACAGCCCTCCGAGAGCATCCGCTAACTCGCTGTTGCACATCTTAACGACTTTATCATCATAATAGTCACAGTCCGAATCAGGAACGCCTTGTCTGAGAAGAAAGTATCTCAAACCATCCACACTGAACTTCTCAATGGCGTCCAAAGGGTTGATCACGTTTCCGAGACTCTTGGACATTTTCTTTCCCTCCACTGTCCAGTGAGAGTGAACATATATCACCTGAGGAAGAGGCAACCCCGCAGCCATGAGAAACGCCGGCCAGTATATGGCGTGAAACTTGAGGATGTCCTTACCCACGACGTGATGCACCGCTGTCCACCATTGAGAGTGATTCTGAGGGTAACCGACCACCGTCAGATAGTTCACCAGAGCATCCAGCCAGACGTAGATGGTCTGCTCTGCATCGCCCGGGACTGGGATTCCCCACTGGAGCCGGCTCTTCTGCCGAGACACTGACAGATCTGGGATATCGTCCTCCAGCCACTGGAGAACCAAGTCGTGAAACTTCACCGGCTGGATGACCTTCGGGTTCGATCGAAGCCAGTGAAGTAATTCGGTGCGAAAGTCTGATAGGCGGAACATGTAATTGTCCTCCTTCATCCACTCAACCTGTCAAGAGAGGACAGAGAAATTATATTATACCACTTTGAAGAACTTCAGAAGAGTTTGATTAGGTCTTGTGTGTCAACACTCAACACTAGTAATAGACTGGTATAACTTAAAGGGATAGTTCACCCAAAAATGAAAATTTGATGTATATCTGTTTACCCCCAGGGCATCCAAGATGTAGGTGACTTTGTTTCTTCAGCAGAACACAAACTAAGATTTTTAACTCAAACCGTTGCAGTCTGTCAGTCATAAAATGGTAGTCAATGGGACCCATGGCTTTGAGAGAGAAAAAAACCATACACAGACAAAACCAAATTAAACCCTGCGGCTCGTGACGATACATTAAGGTCTAAAGACACGAAACGATCAGTCTGTGCAAGAAACTGAACAGTATTTATATCTTTTTTTTAGCGTACAACTGTCCTGAGGATGTTGTGAACTGATGTTGTGAACTCGCTCAGGACAGTTGGACATTGCAGTGGATCAGAGGTAAAAAAATTATATAAATACTGTTCAGTTTCTTGCACACACCGATCGTTTCATGTCTTTAGACCTCAATGTATCGTAACGAGCCGCAGGGTTTAATTTGGTTTTGTGTATGTTTTTTTCTCTCTCAAAGCTGTGACTGTGAGTCCCATTGACTGCCATTATATGACTGACAGACTGCAACGGTTTGAGTTAAAAATCTTAGTTTGTGTTCTGCTGAAGAAACAAAGTCACCTACATCTTGGATGCCCTGGGGGTAAGCAGATAAACATCACATTTTCATTTTTGGGTGAACTATCCCTTTAAGGGTTAGTCTTCTAAAATCTACAGAAGTTTGTTTCCAAATATTGACTCCACATCAGTCAGCCTGTGGATGTATTCTAGATCAGGGCTTTACTATCTTTTAGATACCATGGACCACCAGATATAATCATCCTCATGCAAAGGACTAGCTCAGCTAGCTATAGTAATGTTTAAAGTAGAGACCTGCACGCTCCCGCAGAAATATATCTTGTCCCACTCCCGCTCCCGCCCGCATAAAAGTAATCTACATAGATTTTTTTCAGTACATCGAAGAAATTTACATGAAATGGTTCTGTAACATCTCCTAAGCTCCTCAGCATCCCATCATAAACGCTCCCGATAAAATATTTGTTATTTAGGCTAAGCAGCAACATTCACAAACCACTGTTATTTTTAACAGAATAGCAAGCATGGGCTGCTGCGTGCATGGTTTGGCATGGCAGAATGGGACCAGCGCTTCCTTTATTATCAGTAATAGCTGACAGTTCATGGCGATCTCATAGCTCTGTTATAACACGAGGAACATATGCACAGTGAATCTTTCACAATGTCTACACTTCGTGTGTTAAAATACACTATTACTATTATAATACTAACTACTAGTTTAAAGACCTAAATTGTGAAATATAATATAAATTGATATACTATATATTACACCAATGTAAAATGTTATTTGGAAAATATTTCGTTTCTATTAAGTTACTTAATTTTTTTTTCTACTCGCTTTAGTACTGTACTGTTAGATGTTAGTTCACTTATTTTAATTTAATTTTAATCTAGTTTTTGTTTACTGACAATTTAGTTTCATTTAATAATCTAAAAAATAATAATTATTCTCTTAATCGTTTAATTTAATCAGCTTTTTGTTTACTTATATTTTAGTTTAATTTTTATCTAAATTTTAGTTATATATATTTTGATTAGTGCTGTTTCATTATTTCAATCTAATTTTCATTCTGTATTTCAGTCTTTTTATTTTTAGTTCCCTTATATTTTAGTATTTACTCTGAGAATTCTTTCTTAATTTATTTTCATTTAATTTAACATTTTATTCAAATGTTGCATTTATTTGAATGCAAGTTTTAGTTTACTAATTTTAAATCTAATTTTATTGTTCACTTATTTATATAATTTAGTCTCAATTTTCAGTTTATAAATTTCAGTTTTGTTTTAATTTTGATTAGTGCTGTCATTTAATAATCTAAAAAATAAGAATTATTCTCTTAATCATTTAATTTAATCAGCTTTTTGTTGTTTGCTTATATATTTTAGTCTAGTTATCTAAATTTTAGTTATATTTTTATGCAATCATTGTTTCATTATTTTAATCTAATTTTCATTCTGTATTTGTCTATTTTTATTTTTAGTTCCCTTATATTTTAGTCTTTACTTTAATATTTTCTTTTAATTTGTTAACATTTTATTCAAATGTTTCATTTATTTTAATGTAAGTTTTAGTTTACTGATTTTAAATCTACATTTATTGTTCACTTATTTATATAATTTAGTCTCAATTTTTAGTTTATATATTTAATCTAAGTTTTTATTTTGATCTAATTTTTATTCACTCAAACTAAATTTTGAAAATATATTTTTATTTAAATCTAATTTTATTTTAATCTTATAAACTGTTTTTTTCTAAACGTCTTCATGGACCCCTTGCACCCCAGTTTTCCAACCCCTGCTCTAGATGGTGCAGTCCCCTGACAGAGCAGCACAGGATTGATGGATGTACCTTGTGTCCGCTCTCGGTGGATACTTTGATCTGTCTTCCCTCTGAGTCTGTGCTGTCCGTGACTTGAGCTGGAGTGAGAAAACTTTCATCTGGAGTGGAGTACCAGCCTTCATAAGTGCCTTTGTAGAGGAAGCCTTTGCTCTGGAGAACCGTCCAGAAGTGTTCAACAGCCTGTCTGTGCCTTGGCTCTGTTGTGCGGATGTAGTCCGTGTATGAAATACTGCATCTCTGGAAAACATGCTTGAAACGCTGTGATACTTCAGTGCAGAAGCTCAGAGGCTCTTGACCAGCATTACTGGCTGCCTGCTGGATCTTCAGACCATGTTCATCTGTTCCTGCAGAGTATATACAAACAACACACTATAACATTAGCATATGTGACCCTGAACCACAAAACCAGTCATAAGTGTCATTTTTAGTTTGATTATATGGGCCAATTACAAAAAAGCTTTAACAGTGCCAAGTTTTTAAGACAGTTTTGTTGCTTGATATGTGACCCTGGACCACAAAACCAGCCATAAGGGTCAATTTTTGATTTATAAATAAGCTTTCCATTGATGTATGGTTTGTTAGGATAGGATGATATTTGGCTGAGATGCAACTATTTGAAAATCTGGAATCTGAGGGTGCAAAAAAATCAAAATATTGAGAAAATCACCTTTAAAGTTGTTCAAATGAAGTTCTTATCAATGCATATAATAAATTTTGATATATGAACGGTTGTAAATTCACAAAATATCTTCATGGAACATGATCTTTGCTTAATATCCTAATGATTTTTGGCATAAAAGAAAATTTGATAATTTTGACCCATGCAATGTATTGTTGGCTATTGCTACAAATATGATTTTATGACTGCTTCTGTGCTCCAGAGTCACATATAACTTTCTTTCAGTTATGCAGAATAGAAATTTCTGAAACATACCTGTGGCAAATCTGGAGTTGTATCCCTTTAAGAGTTTGTATCTGTGCAGACAGTCCGCAGTGACAGCCGAGAACACGTGACCGATGTGAGGAGACGCGTTCACATAGAAGATGGGAGTTGTGATGTAATATGGTTTGGAGCTTTCTGTGCAAAAGCGTCGCAAAGCTTGACGGTCATAAAGACTGCAGATGCGCGGAAGTCTTCCGTGTTGAGCATGACTGGATAATCTCAGTGTTATTGTTCTGGCTCGAGTGAGAATACAGAATACAGACCTCATCTCGAGACAGCTGCTCCCGGACGCGCGCGAGAGAACATCCGGGTCAGCGCTGTCATACCCGAGTTAATTTACAAAGAAAAGGTCCAACAAATATTCCCTACTTTGAGATGAATTTGTCACGCTTGATATAGAATTCGGTTTTAGTTTTGTTTAAAATACACTCTGTGTGTGTGTGTGTGTGTGTGTGTGTACACTTGTTTTTGCTACACATAGGGACCAAATGTCCCCACAAAGATAGTAAAACATGAATTTTTTGGCATTGCATGGCCTATGGTCCCCACGAGGGAAAAAAATATATTAAAAATATTAAATGATGTTTATTTGAAAGAGTAACAATGCAAACAGGTTTTCTGTAAAGGGTAGGTTTAGGTTAGAGAATAGAAAATTTCATTTGGTCAGTATTAAAGTAATAGAAGTCTATGGAAAGTCCCCACAATTCACAGAAACAAACGTGTGTGTGTAAACGTAATAATTAAAAGCCTATTAAATTCAATATGTAAATATACACACAACTGGGTAGTAACTGATTACATGTAATCTGGATTTTGTAGCTTTTTATTGATTGCATGATTACATATTATTAACACAATAGCAATAGTTTATCCATAATTTACTGATTCTGCTTAATTCCTTTCTTTCATCTTTTATATTTTCCTTTCTAAAATAGCCACCGCTTAAATACAATCAGAAAGTCCAGTTTTGTGGACATTCACACAAAGACCAGTCATAGATGGCTACACGGCGTTTGACCACTGGATTTACAAAAATCCTTACAGGTGTTTCAACATTGCATCAACTACTGATAAACACATTACCTTAATTTTTTACTTGAATGATCAATTAGTAGGTTATTTCAGCATGTATTACTATGGAAGCCGTTTGACTTTCAAACACACTAACATGCACAAATTTACCTTTTTCTTAATGCAGGCATTCCCAATCGGTTTTAATCATCTGAACCTCTTTCACCTAATCTATTAACCTGAAGATTTTAAAATTAATATTTTAATAATTATCCCATTTGCATGATCATAGTTCTCTGACACTGTTTAATGGTCACATGACATGCAGGTAAACAACTAAAATATTTCATTTTTTTAGTAAGTCTTTGATGTTATTTTAAAATGACTTAATTATTAACTTTCCATTAAACTCACAAACCCCAGTTTTGGAAACCTCGATGTAGTGCACTTCATATTGTTAATACATACAAAGAATGGGATGTAGTTTTCTCTTTGTATTTTTATATCAGTATTATTATATAATATATATATCAAAATATATATATTTGGTATAATGTTATACCAAAGTGCATATTTCAAAGGCTATTTATAAGCCACTAATATATAAATTCAATATTTTTGTATTATTAAAAAAAAAAAAAATTAATTAAGCTGCTACAACTTCCAAGGATTTTATTTTGCATGCCTGATGATTATGTTGTAGTTCTTGTAACACTGATCTATATTATTGATATTAATATTATATTATTGATCTGTGCATTATAAATCAGTCCTTATAAGCAACTTGGTATGAACATAGCCAAAAACAATGGCTTTAAAAATCATGTTTACCACAGACCTTATTTTAATCTCAAATTAAAATCTTAAAACCAACAGGAAAATCTGAAATTGAAAGTGGCCTGAAATTCAAAGAGATTTTTTTTTAAGCACGTAACATTCACAGGGGATACATCAACAACAACAAAAAAAAAGTTTAAAATAACAACACATGACTCAGGCTGATGCAAAGCAATAAAATACATACACAGCCAGCATACAAAACACAGTAATATTCAACTAAAATAATCAGGCCAAAAAGAATAAATACATAATACATAAAAAGAAATCTAAAGAGAAAAACAAATAGATAACAATTTAACATAAAAATATTAAACTAAAATAAATAATTACACATAAGAATGTCAACTTCAAAGAATAACCAGAAGGTAACCCTTACATTTGTTTTAGCAGTTTTCTTATAATTCAAAGAGATTCAGAATAGAACTGCTGTGTTGGACCTTTTAGCTCCGCCTTGAACCGGAAGCGGTCCTGTTGTTTTATGAGCGGCGTTTATCATCCGCAGCCTCATTCTTCCCTGAAGTTACAGTAGAATAATGAATTAAAACGATCTTGTTTACTCTCTACATTTTACAGATCGACCATCTAATCTCCATTTGGGCTCGAGCGTTCAGTATTCGCGTGATCTCGCTGTTTTTAAGATGTCAGTGGTGGGTTTTGACGTGGGGTTTCTGAACTGCTATGTAGCGGTAGCTCGAGCCGGAGGAATCGAGACTGTGGCCAATGAATACAGCGACAGATGCACTCCGTGAGTCCGCTTTATTCACTCCTCTACCGCTCTCACACCGCGGGGAACACCTCTGCCTTCCCCCGAGGAAACCCGCGGTTATCTGACTGTCTTTACCCCGCCGAGGTGCCTCCCTGATAGAGCTAATACTGTAAACAACACTGTGGTAGAATACTAATACCGTAGTAATATTTGTTACTTATACTACTACTACTCAAGTAAAAGTACTACTTTTAGTAGTGTGTGTTTTGAGAAACAGAACAGATAGTTAACACACCATTTGTTTGGAATAAGTGAAAATGTTGTGTGTGTGTGAGACACTGGAGCAAAAAACCAGTCATAAAGGTCAGTATTTTGAAATTGAGATTTATACATCATCTGAAAGATGAATAAATTAGCTTTCCATTGATTGTTATGATAGGACAGTATTTGGCTGAGATACAACTATTTAAAAATCTGAAATCTGAGGGTGAAAAAGAAGAGAAAATCACTTTTAAAGTTGCCCAAATGAAGTTCTTAGCAATGCATTTTACTAATTAAACATTTTTCATATATTTAAAAAAAAAAAATATATATATATAAATATATATATATATATATATATATATATATATATAATATTTTATACATTTATTTATATATTTATTATATATATTTATACAAGTTTTTTTTTATGTATTTATGGTAGGAAATTTACGAAATATCTTCATGGAACATGATCTTTACTTAATATGCTAATTACAGTACAGATTAACTTTTTTTTTTTTTTTTTTTAAATCTTGTTTTATTCAGACTGACAAATTTTATATATGTGACCCTGGACCACAAAACCAGTCTTAAGTGTCAGTTTTGCAAAATTGAGATGCATACATCATCTGAAAGCTGAATAAATAAGCTTTCCATTGATGTATGGTTTGTTAGGATCGGACAATATTTGGCTGAGATACAACTATTTGAAAATCTGGAATCTGAGGGTGCAAAAAAATCAAAATATTGAGAAAATCACCTTTAAAGTTGTTCAAATGAAGTTCTTAGCAATGCATATTACTAATCAAAAATTAAGTTTTGATACATTTATGGTAAGAAATTTACAAAATATCTTCATGAAACATAATCTTTACTTAATATCTGAATGATTTTTGGCATAAAAGAAAAATCAATAATTTTGACCCATACAATGTCTTTTTGGGTATTGCTACAAATATACCCCAGTGACTTAAGACTGCTTTTGTGCTCCAGGGTCACACATATATATATATATATATATATATATATATATATATATATATATATATAAATATAATTATTTTTTTATTTTTTTATTTGGAATAAGTGTAAAAGTTGTATGTATGCAGAGCTGGGTAGCACCTGATTGCATGTAATCTGGATTACATAATCAGATTCTACTTGTAATTAGATTACATTTTTGTCATGTAATTTGGAATCAGTAACAGGTAAGTAATCTACCCAGCTGTTATATATGTACTGTATGTATAAGACATCTGACTTACAGTTTCTTCTTATAAACGTGTGTGTATACATACAGACATTTTATATATTTTGCACTATATATAATACTAAATAAATAAGTGTGTGTAAATAAATGTATGCTCTAATAATTATTGATTTTACCAGGACAGTCATTTGTCATAATGTTTGGCATTTTGTGTTTGTCATTTCAGAGCATGTGTGTCTTTTGGACCACGAAATCGATCTATTGGAGCGGCAGCTAAAAGCCAGGTATGTGATGTATAGACCTTAGTCTACTGTTTTTAATTTAACACGGATGAAAGCAGGGCTGTGAGTGATAGAGTCCAGTCTTTACATTTGTACACACTGTAAGGTCCTGTAATTTTTCACAACTTTCCAAACTGTTTTATGCCATTTTCATCAACTGAAAAATTGGTATGTTGTTAAACAACATTGCAATCCATTGAACACATCTACTTCTGTACTTCACAGCCTTATTTCCATTCCTGTCATATATGAAATATGATGCTTCCCGGGCCAAGGTCTATTCTCGAGTATTTTTATGCTGCCTTCATGCAGTCTTCGTATTTCGTAAACTCATGTTTTTTGTTCCAATTGAAACACAGATGGTCACCCATTGCAATAACACTGTCCAAGGATTCAAGCGTTTCCATGGTCGGGCGTTCTCAGATCCATTTGTCCAGAACTTGAAGTCCAGTCTTGTTTATGACCTGTCACAGATGCCATCGGGCACGACGGGCATAAAGGTAAATAGCTAAAACTGAGATGTCAACGAGAAACCCAGGATTCACTTGGCATGTGCAAACACATCACATTGTGAGCTGACTGATCACATTGTGCCAGCATTGTTCAGAGGTCTAGTTTTGGCAGCAAAACCTTCTTTTAAAGCCAAGCACAGAGTTCTGTTGTGCAGTGAATGTGAGAGCGATTGTGAGCTGTTTTTGTCCTTTAGCACTCATGTGTTGTATGTTGTAGGTGATGTACATGGAGGAGGAGAAGGTGTTCAGCATTGAACAGATCACTGCGATGCTCCTCACCAAACTCAAGGAGACTGCTGAGAGCGCCCTCAAGAAACCCGTCGCTGATTGTGTCATCTCTGTGAGTTCAAAAATGACTATCCCTAAAGATGTTGCATGTAATTGGTGGGTTTGCAAACCATACTGTCCTTATCAGGGCTCAACAGTATGAGCGTTTCACTTGCGTTTGCAACTAATAATAGATGTGCAAACTGTATTTAGGTGAACGTGTATGAATAAAAATCCCCATGCATCAGTTTTAAATTTAAGGTCATAAATATTTTAAGTGGTATAACAAGTGTCTTGGTCATTTTAATGCACCCTGGGCTTGTTTATAAATAAAGGTCATGCAGTATGTATATTTTTTCCCCCTCTGGTTATTATTTGATTGCACTAACTGTATTTAATGCAATTTTAATGGAATTATTTCATTCAAAGTAAACTATTGCCACTTCTATTCGGGAAAGACAAAGAACATTATTTGACACATTATTCAGTATATGTGACCCTGGACCACAAAACCAGTCATAAGGGTCAGTTTTTCAAAATTGAGATTTATTCATTATCTGAAAGCTGAATAAATAAGCTTTCCATTGATGTATGGTTTGTTAGGATCGGACAATATTTGGCTGAGATACAACTATTTGAAAATCTGGAATCTGAGGGTGCAAAAAAAATCAAAATGTTGAGAAAATCACCTTTAAAGTTGTTCAAATGATGTTCTTAGCAATGCATATTACTAATCAAAAATTAAGTTTTGATATATTTATGGTAGGAAATTTACAAAATATCTTCATGGAACATGATCTTTACTTAATATCCGAATGATTTTTGGCATAAAAGAAAAATGGATCATTTTGACCCATACAATGTATTTTTGGCTATTGCTACAAATATACACGTGTTACTTATGACTGCTTTTGTGCTCTAGGGTCACACATAGATTTGACTAGTATTAGGATTATTAACTGAAACAATTAAAAATAATAATAATTTCATTACTTGAAATAAAAATAAATGTTAACTGAAATAAACTTTTCATTTTCATTTAGTTAAACCTGATATACTAAACTAAAACTGAAATAGAAACTATAAAATATAAAAATTAATAAAATCTAAATATTAAAAACAATTATAGTATTTACTAAAATATGGAAGTCAATTTCCGCCACTGAATAAAAAATAAAATAAGGTAATTTGTGACTTATCCAACAATTCTGACTATTCTCAGAGTTTTGAGATATAAACTCGCAATAGCGAGTTATGAAGTCCAGTTCGGAGGAAAAAGACTATTTTCTTACAATTGTGAGTTTACATCTCATAATTCTGAGAAAAGTCAGAATTGTGAAATAAAACGTTGCAATTTCAGTTTTGTCTATATTATTCAGTGGTGGAAAAATAACACTGACTAGTATGGCATAATCTGTGTGTCCACATTTTATATATATATATATGCTAAATGCATGCCTAAATTTTGCAACTTAGGTGCTCCTTAGGAAAAAAGTAAGCATCATGCCATGTATGGTCATTTTTCGCTCAGCCATAAATGAGTTGTTGGAGACAGAAATCCACCTTAGATACTATGAATACTCTGATATCTCTTTAGCAAGCGAATGCTGTTTTTTTTCAATCCCTAAGGTCCCCTGCTTCTACACCGATGCTGAGAGGAGATCCGTCATCGATGCGGCTCAGATCGCAGGACTCAACTGTCTGAGACTCATGAATGAAACCACCGCAGGTGAATGGTTCAGGGTTTAACACGGCATTTCAATTGCAACACATCCAATTTCCGCTCTTGAATGACATCTGTGTTTTTTTTGTTTTGTTTTGTGCATGCAGTGGCTCTGGCATACGGGATCTACAAGCAAGATCTTCCCGCTCCTGAAGAAAAGCCAAGGACAGTGGTGTTTGTGGATATTGGTCATTCAGGCTACCAGGTCTCTGTGTGTGCCTTTAATAAAGGCAAGCTTAAGGTTTGTACCGATGACATTTATACCTTCAAAATGTGATCTTGTCTGTTATGTGGAAATATAGACAGAGCATTTTTTCCACCCGTGCAGATTCTTGCTACAGCCTTTGACCCTGAATTGGGAGGAAAAGACTTTGATGAGCGGCTGGTCAGACATTTTTGTGAGGAGTTTGCGGTGAAGTACAAGCTGGATGTGAAGTCCAAGCCCAGAGCGTTGGTCCGACTCTACCAGGAGTGTGAGAAGCTCAAGAAGCTGATGAGCGCCAACTCCTCTGACCTGCCCCTGAACATCGAGTGCTTCATGAACGACATTGATGTCTCAAGCAAACTCAGCAGGTATGTAGTTATTTAATCTCAGCTGAAATTAAACAAGCTCTTGCAGTCACATAAAAATGCTGTCGTCATATCATGTCATTCCAAGCCTCTATGATTTTCTGTGTGTCGAGGAACAAAAAAAGCAGAATTATTTGATGAGTTTTCAAACTGCTGTTTTTAATGGCTCAAGGAAAGTGATCAAAGGGCTGTCAGGATCCAGAAAGCATCATTAAAATTCAAGTAATCAATAAGACTTGTGTGCTGCGTTACAAATCTTAAGGGGATAGTTCACTCAAAAATGAAAATTGTCATAATTTACTCTCATGTCACATTCTAAACTCACAAGTCTTTCATTCATCTTCAAAAACACAAATAAAGATATGTTTTATGTCCCTCCATTAAAAGTCCATTAATACCCAAACTTGCTTTAAACATTCATTGTAAACAATCGAGTGGTTTAATCCAAGCTTTTTGCAGAGAGTATGGCTTCAAGCATGCCTGAGCTTCTGTTTATGATATTTAATGAGCTCTATGTATTTGCATATGTGTGTTGGCCAATGTTTATGTGTGAACAAATGTCAAAAATTCAATCAGTTCATCATATAAAGTGATTGCGTATCTTCAGAAGAATTTGATTAAACCACTCAATTCAGGTGGATTTCTGTTAGAATAGATTTCTTTTTTGAATTTTATGAAATTTTGATATAATGCACAAATATCGCTCAGGTTTCTTTAAAATACCTTCATTTGCGTTTCAAAGATGAACAAAAATCTGGTTCGGAATTACATGAAGTGATGACGGAATTAAAATTTTTGGGTGAACTGTCCCTTTAAGAAGATCACTCAAGTTTGAATCTTGCCTATCACTCATATCTCATTTGCATATTCATTCTTGGCTCTAAAACCAGAAAAAAGTCATATAGGTTTGGAATGACAGAATTTTTTTTCATGCACTTTTCCTTTACATTCACAGCTTATACTGTGTCATACATTCATTCATTCCCGTCAACCACAATTAAAGGACTTTTATCAAAGTTGCCATCCTGACAGGAGTTCATTTGAGCTGTACGTATTGTTTTATTCCTGTGGCAGGGCTCAGTTTGAAGAGATGTGTGCTGATATTTTAGCCCGAGTGGAGCCTCCGCTGCGCAGTCTAATGGAGCAAGCTCGTAAGTAATGATCTTCATCGGATAGTAAGGCTATATGTCATAGAAATGATTAATTCAACCATCTGTCACCTGCTCCTGTGCAGATCTGAAGAAAGATGACATCCATGCTGTAGAAATAGTGGGCGGAGCCTCTAGAATGCCAGCTATCAAAGAAAGAATCAGCAAGTTCTTTGGGAAGGAGCCGAGCACGACACTGAATGCAGATGAGGCTGTGGCCAGAGGATGTGCCCTCCAGGTCAGATTACGTTTCCTCTGCTGACTCGAGCCATGCTTGTAGTTTAACGAGACTGTGGGCCTTTCCAAATACCAACATTTACATTGGCCACAAGAAGTGCATGTACAAGACTGTCCCAGGTCTTAAAAATGCTTAAGTGCAGTGCCCTTAAAGGGATAGTTCACCCAAAAATGAAAATTCTGTCATCATTTACTCACCCTCAGGTAATTCCAAATCTGTATGAATGTCTTTGTTCTGCTGAACAGAAAGGAAGATATTAGGGATGCACGATAAATATCGGGCGATATTTAATGCGCATCTTGTCAGTAAAGCCGGTTCTGTAATCAGCGGTAAATGCCATCACGTGCGTGATTTCACATTGAGCAGCATTTACTACACAGAGCCGTTGTTCACTGACAAGCTGCGCAAAACCACGCTGATAATGAACGTGCTTCAAAATATCTTCCTTTGTGTTCAGCATATACAACATTTGCAACTGCTTTTAATCACTTAAATAGAAGCACCACAGTTACTAAATTGTCGTCTGCTATAGAGACTACTGAACAGACATTCAGAAGTTTATTTTTTAAAAGGCAAAAGTATTGGAAATCAAAATAAAGTTCTGTAAATACTTGGATTTTCATAACACTCCCAGTCCCATCGGGTAATGAAAAGTTCTACACACACTTGTGGTCTTCACACCCACTTGGGCCAAATACAGGAAGAGCATCATGTGGTCAAGTGCAAAGACCGCTAGTGTAGGTATTTGGACAGGCCACTATTAGATAACAGACCGTTAAGAGTGTTTTTCCCCCTCCTCACTGGCTCTGTCTCCTGATCCCACAGTGCGCCATCCTCTCCCCTGCTTTTAAAGTGCGTGAGTTCTCCATAACAGAAGTGGTTCCGTTCCCCATCTCCCTGAAGTGGAACTCCGCCGCTGAAGATGGAGTCAGGTACAAACACGTGCCGTCCAGTTGTCGTGCTTGATACTACCGTGTTTTTATTTACACTGCTCTTTCATCTTTCGTTTCAGCGACTGTGAGGTCTTCCCAAAGAACCATGCAGCACCTTTCTCCAAAGTGCTGACGTTTTACCGGAGAGAGCCTTTCTCCTTGGAAGCGTACTACAACTGTCCTAAAGAGCTCCCTTACCCAGATCCCATAATAGGTATGCACACACACACACACACACACACACACTCAGGGTTCGAAAGTAATGCTCGCAAAGTGCCATATGCACTATACTGCCAAAAGTATTGGGTCGCCCCCTTCTAATGAACAGGTTTGACTACTTTAGTAATTTCTATGAGTACAAATCTTAATGTTAAAGCATATAATGATATTCTAGGGAATTGTGTGCTTCTGATATTATAGCAACAGTTTGGACAGGACCCTTTTCTATTCTAACATGACAATGCCTCTGTGTATAAGGCAAGGTTCAAAAAGAAAATGATTGATTGGGTCAGTGTGGAAGAACTTGACTGGTCTGCATAAAACCAAGTCCTAATCCCAGTTGAACACTGGCTCTGGTGTGACTGTAAATGCAGACCTTGAGCCAAAAACTCATCACCAAACACCAATGTCATATATATATAAAATTCTGACTTTAAAACTTGCAATTGTGAGTTCATGCAATTCTTAGAAAATGTCAGAACTGTGAGATGTAAACTAAAGTACTAATTGTGAGATAAAAAGTCAGAATTACCCTTTTTATTCAGTGGTGGAAACAAGCTTCCATGGACATGCGTCACAATATGAAAGATCTACTGTATCTTCCATTTCATCTTTAAGCAAATTAAACAATTCAAAGAGAGACAGATGGATGGCTAAAGAAAAGCCCAGTGACTGTCAGCTTTACCACAACTTTACCTCAGTGTAAAATGTACCTTCAGGGTTTTAGCTGGGAAGTAGTTCTCTTTTATTCCAAAACTGAGGACACGCATTCCTGGCATTGAACTACTAAAATGAAAATATGAGGAACTAAATCACAATGTTTGTGTGACCTTGTGTCTTCTCACAGAGAGGCTGGTGAGTGCATGAGTGACACAATGACCTGAGAGAAGGACAGCTCAATAATTCTGTTGCTATAGAAACTGAAATCATGCAAAAATGTGTATATTTTATTGTCAGTAAACTTTCTTCTCAGTTCACCTGCCACTTGCAAAGGTGGCAAATATTCTGGGCCCTGCACATGCTCTTTTCTTCTCATAGCATATTTTCGCTGTACAGTCTTTGTCATGATACATTCTGTATGTAAACATGTACACTGAAACTCTCACGCAGGCCAGTACGTCATCCAGAAGGTGGTTCCCCAGGCCTCAGGCGAGAGTTCAAAGGTTAAGGTGAAGGTGCGAGTCAATATCCACGGGATCTTCAGTGTGTCCAGTGCTTCGCTTGTGGAGTTGCAGAAATCTGAGGAGGAAGAGGAGAGCATGGACACAGAGCAGAGCACAGAAAAAGAAAATGAGGTATTGCTGCAGGATACTACTGTTCACATGGCAATTAAACTCTGCTTTGTTAATGTGTATTCTGTGCCGTGGAAAAAAAACATCCATATAACTCAGCTCTTCATCATAGATCGATGTTCTGGTGAAGTTACCACCATGTGTTTTCAATCATTCACAGAGCAAAATGCAGGTTGATCAAGATGAACAAAAGACGCCAGGCACCGGAGAACAAGAAAATGAGGAGAAAAAAGCTGGAACGGAGGAAATGGAGGTAAATGAGATCTACAAATAGCACCTATGAAATGACCCTTAGGTTTTGGATTAGTCTTGCTGATTACCATTCATACTAGGGGTGTGCGATATTTATTGTCTGTGGTAATATAGTATATATGTGACCCTGGAGCACAAAAGCAGTCTTAAGTCGCTGGGGTATATTTGTAGCAATAGCCAAAAAGAACATTGTATGGGTCAAAATGTTCCATTTTTCTTTTATGCCAAAAATCATTAGGATATTAAGTAAAGATCATGTTCCATGAAGATATTTTGTAAATTTCCTACCATAAATATATCAAAACTTAATTTTTGATTAGTAATATGCATTGCTAAGAACTTCATTTGAACAACTTTAAAGGTGATTTTCTCAATATTTTGAGTTTTTTGCACCCTCAGATTCCAGATTTTCAAATAGCTGTATCTCAGCCAAATATTGTCCGATCCTAACAAACCATACATCAATGGAAAGCTTATTTAAGCTTATTTAGAAATCTCAGTTTCGAAAAATTGACACTTATGACTGGTTTTGTGGTCCAGGGTCACATATTATATTATATTATATTATATAGTATATAATATATTATATATAATAAATATATATATATATATATATAAAAAAAACTTGCTATGTGTACTGAATTAGGCTTACTGAGACTTATAGCACTTGCATATCATTGCTCTTTTGTTGATTGTGGGTTAGGGTTTGCTTCCATTTTCCTCATTTGTAAGTTGCTTTGGATAAAAGCGTCTGCTAAATTATATATTGTAAATGTAATATAGTAATTGTGGTTTTAAGGAAATGCAAGCTGACATCATCTGATATGAAAATATGAGGAACCAAATCACAATGTTTGTCAAAATGTCTGTGTTTGCAAAAACACATCTTTAAAGTCTAAAATCATTCACTGTGTGGTGAAGCCCATTAGAATGCACTTAAAAGGCCCCATAATTCAACTTATGAAAGCAAAAATATCCCTGAATGTGTTTTTGTTTTTTATAATTATATAGTTGTTAATATCTAGTGCTGTCAAACGATTAATCGCGATGAATCGCATCCAAAATAAAAGTTTTTGTTTACATAATATATGTGTGTGTACTGTGTATATTTATGTATATATAAATACACACACATGCATGTATATATTTAAGAAAAATGTTGTTTATATATTAAATATATTTTGTATGATATGTTATGAATATAAATATATACATGCAAATACATGTAAATATTTTCAATATGTGCTGTATGTGTGTCTTTATATATACATAATAAATATACACAGTACACACACACATTATGTAAACAAAAACTTTTATTTTGGATGCAATTAATCGCGATTCATCGTTTGACAGCAATTAAATGCATCAGTGCCGTTTTCCTAAATATTATATCTTGAACGTGATTGCAAATGCGATATTAGTTTTATACAACAGTTCAATGAACAAGAAGTTAATATTGAGTGAGTTACATTTCAGACACATTATTGTCTTTTTTTCTGTTTCGCCAATCAAAATATTTCCTATAAATGAATATATTTCATTTCTGAATGAATCTGTTTTTGAACTAATTGTTTAAGGCAATGATTCAATGATCCATTTATGAAAACAGCCACTTGCTTTGTTTCTAAATGAATCAGCCATTTTGAATGAATCACTTAAATGAATGATTCAGTGAATCACTCATTAAGACAGACTTGCTGCCACCTACTGACTGTTTTAGTGTCATTTGTTTATCCATGACACGCCTAAACCAGGCACAAAAACACACTCAGCAAAATATTGTTTCATTATCGATTTTGAAAAAAAAATCCAAGTAAATATTGAGAGAGAATTTTTTGTCAATATCGCACACCCTTAATTCAAACATCTATCACATATCTAATAATGGTTCCCTCCATGGATCATGATTTGTTCAGACATCAGCAGAGGAAGGCAAACAGGAGAAGAAATCAGATCAGCCTCCACAAGCCAAGAAGGCCAAAGTGAAAACAAAGGTCCTGGAGCTGCCCATTGAAAACAACCCACAGTGGCAGTTAGCCAATGACATGCTCAACCTCTTTGTGGAGAGCGAGGTATGTTTTCTGTGCAGATGGGAACTGGGGAAGTGTTTTCAACAGAGAGTTTCAGTCTACTGTGAAATTCTTTTTCCTCAGGGTAAGATGATCATGCAGGACAAGCTTGAGAAGGAGCGGAACGATGCCAAGAACAATGTGGAGGAGTATGTGTATGAGATGAGGGAAAAACTGCACGGGATATTCGAGAAGTTCGTCAACGAGAGCGTGAGAGCAGTCACATGGCTTAAAATCTAAATTAGGGAATTTACAAATTGCAAAATGTCTTGGAAAAATCTTGAAGCAGTTTATATAAATGAAGTAAAAGAAACTGCTCTTATCAGTGAAATATCTGCATGAAACGATCTTGAAATCCTTGTCTAGTAATCACAAAAAATTGGACAAATTTCTTGGTTAGAAGGTGTTTTATATCACCATCTAATCTAAAGATCACAGACTTTTATTGTTATTGTGCAGGTATTAAATAGATTAAATAGATTAACCAAATTGATCCATGCTGTATTTAATTTAATGTACTAAAATAACAAACTAAACTTAAAAAAACTTAAAAAAAATATATATATATATATATATATATATATATATATATATATATATATATATATATATATATATGAAAAACTATATAGAAAAAATTCTAAAAATAACTTAAAACAGACTAAAATTAAAGTGAAAATAGAAAATATTAAAAACACTGATTTAAAATTTAAATAAATACTAAAATTGATCTCAGTGCATGAGTGTTATTTTAGTATTTATATATTATAATTATTAATATTTTTTTAATTGGCTTTTATTTTATATATTCAATTTGAATTTTATTTTAAGTTTAAATAATTTTGCTTTTGTTAATTTTATTCTTTTTTTAAATAGTTATATATAGCTTTAGTTTTATTTTGGTTTTAGTAATTTTAGTACTTCAACTTATTTCAGTAAGTAGCTAAGGCAGCATTTCTGCTTTTCATTTAAGTTTATCATCTAATATGTATGTTTATTTTATTTCAGCTTTATTTGAATTAACGACAATGATTTTAGTAGTTTTAGTTCCCAATATCAACAGTGGTGCCTGACTCGGTCTGCTTTCTCTCACAGGACAGAGATGCTCTCTCATTAAAACTGGAGGACACTGAGGTCTGGCTGTATGAGGATGGTGAAGACCAGTCTAAACAAGTATACATTGACAAACTCGTTGAATTGAAGGTACTCAAAGTCTTTTGAGGTCTATAATTTATGATGTAAGCTGATATGAATGTGTATAGCTAACCATGCCAGTTACACAAAACACAAACAGCACTCATTCACCAAATTATATCCACTAATTGCAAAGGACTGGTTCTTTTGACATTGCTAATTGTACTTGTGTTATGCATTTAGAAGGAAGATGTATTCTGGGACTGTTAATGTATTCGAAATGTTTACGCAGAGTCTCGGCCAACCCATTCAAGAGAGATACACAGAATTTGAGGAGAGACCCAAAGCTTTTGATGAGTTGGGCAGACAGTTGCAGCAATACATGAAGATTGTAGAGGCCTACAAAACCAAGGTGAGCTTGTGCTGAATTAAGATACAGATCTGCACCTGCCTGGTGCACAATTGCTTCACGTGTCTTTTTGAATTATAGGAAGAGCAGTATGACCATCTGGATGAGGCTGAGGTTCAGAAGGTGGACCGGATGGTGAACGATGTTATGATCTGGATGAACAGTAAAATGAACCAGCAGAGCAAACAGAGTCTCGCCGTGGAGCCTGTGGTGAAAACGACAGATATACAGGCCAAAACACAGGTCAGTCACAGTTAGATGGACTTTTTTTCTGGAGTACATGAAGTATGTCATCATTCAGCACCATGGTACATATCAAAGTACTGTGGAAGGGCGGTATGACGGTATAGTTACCACAGATTTTGCTATATAGTTTATATAGCGGTGTGCAAATATATCCACGTAGCACAGTACTACTTAAAAGTTAGGCTATATACACCTGACCTAAGAATAATAAAGAAACATGCATGAATGAGAAAATAAAGAGTGGGCTGTGTTAGATGTTAAATAGAGTTAAAGCTGCAGTCCGTAAGTTTTGCCTCTTTGTCGCCATCTCTGTTTGAAAACCTGGAATTGCAGCTTTTTGCAGAATTTTCTTCCGTGCCTGAGGTTGTACTCCGGCACGGCTCCAGCGTGGATGAATCTAATGTTTTGAGGTGAATGTGTTGATGTCAGTCACTGCACCGGTGTGGATATTTACTGTACTTTGCAATCACAGATTCTAGGCTATGTCTTGAATATATGACCCAAATAAGAATTTTCACCGTATATTGTCATCTGAACAAGTAACAAGTCTGCCAAGTTTGTTCTGACCAAATGAGGAAAAAAGCATTACAATAAATCACGCTACTAATGGTGATTAAATCTAACGATCGGTTAGCTCATATCACATCAAACCGTGCAAAATTATTATTATTGTTATACTTTATTCTCAAATTACTAATGTTAACATCAGCATTGCCTGACTGAGTATAGTGTGTATTAACGTGTTGATTTCAATTTCTGTACAGTCTAATCTAATTGTCATGCCATTCAACTTTCATATTAAGAAATTCTTTTAAGCCAAAAAGCAAACTATGCTCCCTTCGAACTGGTTTTCTTTAAAATACAAATCTTGTGTAATCCCAGACTATCTGTAATCAGAAGCACATTTAAAACTGGAATATAATTTAATTTCATTCACATGTGTTTCATAAACGCATAATCCTTTCTGGATTACTATCCGCCATCAAAATGATAAATTTAATTAATCCAGCTGCTGTGAGAAAAGGCTATAAACGATCCTCCACCTGCAGGATCCTCATGTGCGATAGCCTACTAGCCAGGAAAACTTCTTTATGTTTACAGACGTGACGTAATGACGCAGTGCCATGCTCGAATTTCCCGCGAAAACCTACCCTACCACTCAAATTAGAAAACATTATTATAAGCTAACCGTTGTGAATCCTGCTAAAGTAAGGCGATAGTTTTGAACACTGGCTGGTTATGTACTTTCTCAAATATTGATTTTGGATCATTTTTAACCAAAAAAAGGACTGCTGCTTTAAATTGCAGTGCTCACGCTGACTGACACAGCCGAAGTGAGTGCACAAGGGATGCAACAATACAGTTAGTCCACGGTTCAATACGTACCTCGGTTTTTGCCGTTATTGAGCGCTATAAACACATGTAATGTGCATTTCATTCATACTGGACACCAGAGGGCGCCCTCGTGCAGAAAATCCCCATATGCATCAAAAAAAATAAAAGGAAATCCCTAATATGGATAAAGGCATCGCTATCGCTGTAACTGAATAAAAAGAAGATATAACGTTAAACGTTTTGAATGATGAAATGTAAGGACAATAAACACTCGCTTGCGAAAATATATGGTTTATCTGTGTTCTTCAAGCCATCTCGGGTATTTTCATAATGATTAATAAGTATATTTCTAATCGCATTGCTTTTATTACAGTATAGAATATATTTTCTGCCTCATTCTGAGATAGGAAGCCTCATCAGATCACAAAAGAAAGTTATTTCAAACACTCGACTGATGTTGTGCAGTAAAAACAAGCTCTCTTTTGAAGGATAACAGGTTTAGAAAGGCTTATCATTGCATGTCATTACAAGAGAAGATGCTCGGCTTGTGTTGCTTTTTCAAATATAAGCGGGGAGGTGTTTCTTCATCTCAGCACGTGAACTCACGGGCACACACACACACACACACACACAGCCAAATCTGAGAGAAATAAAACACACGGATATTATTTAAACGCAAAACTGAGAAACCACAATTCATGAGTGTGTGGGTGTCGTACCGAACGGTTCGATATTATATCGAGAATTGTGACATCCCTAACGTGCACAGAGATGAAGAATTCAAGACGTGCATGATGTTTAATAAAGTTACTAAGCGCAAAAAGCAGTAAAAAAATCAATGAACTCAATGTGGTTTTCGCATGCATACACCTGAAGCGCGCGCACAGAATGCATCTCTCTCAGACAGCATGCGATCACGAATTTAGATCTCTTTCGCATCTTGTTGTGCTTGAATGGTCAAATACACACATAATTACATCAAAATGCCGGTCGTGTGGAGTATTCACGTAAACACAGCAATTTATGTATTAAGTAAATGTAAACAGTTGGATGAAAACCAGATGTTTCAGTATATTGGATCAGTGCAGTCAGTCTTAAAGGGACAGCAGCCTAATTTACCTGCTGCCATCTGTTTCATTAAATGTTAGTCAAACAACAAAAGATAAAGAGAAAATCACACTTTTAGATCTTTACTAAGAATCAATTCATATTTGATTGATACAGTGAAGACTATGCATTGTTTTAGTTATACACTTGATTATTCAATTTCTGTAGTATTTCTTATTACACGTTAACTAAACCTACTGTAGCTGAAAAACACAAGTTTAATATGTGACCCTGGAGCACAAAAGCAGTCTTAAGTCGCTGGGGTATATTTGTAGCAATAGCCAAAAATGCATTGCATGGGTCAAAATTATCCATTTTTCTTTTATGCCAAAAATCATTAGGATATTAAGTAAAGATCATGTTCCATGAAGATATTTTGTAAATGTCTTACCATAAATATATCAAAACTTTATTTTTGATAAGTAATATGCATTGCTAAGAACTTCATTTGGACAACTTTAAAGGTGATTTTCTCAATATTTTGATTTTTTTGCACCCTCAGATTC
>JAFVLL020038980.1:126670-158754 GCA_021397915.2 Tor tambroides
TTTTCAATCCCTAAGGTCCCCTGCTTCTACACCGATGCTGAGAGGAGATCCGTCATCGATGCGGCTCAGATCGCAGGACTCAACTGTCTGAGACTCATGAATGAAACCACCGCAGGTGAGTTGTTCAGGGTTTTAACGCAGCATTTCAGTTGCAACACATCTACTTTCCACTCTTGAATGACATCTGTGGTTTTTGCATGCAGTGGCTCTGGCATATGGGATCTACAAGCAGGATCTTCCCACTCCTGAAGAAAAGCCAAGGACAGTGGTGTTTGTGGATATTGGCCATTCAGGCTACCAGGTCTCTGTGTGTGCCTTTAACAAAGGCAAGCTTAAAGTGAGTACTGATGGCATTTATACCCTCAAAATGTGATCTTGACTGTTATGTGGAAATATAGACAGAGCATTTTTCTGCCCGTACAGATTCTTGCTACAGCCTTTGACCCTGAATTGGGAGGAAAAGACTTTGATGAGCGGCTGGTCAGACATTTTTGTGAGGAGTTTGCGGTGAAGTACAAGTTGGATGTGAAGTCCAAGCCCAGAGCTTTGGTCCGACTCTACCAGGAATGTGAGAAGCTCAAGAAGCTGATGAGCGCCAACTCCTCTGACCTGCCCCTGAACATCGAGTGCTTCATGAATGATATTGATGTCTCAAGCAAACTCAACAGGTACCTAGTTATTTAATCTCAGCAGAAATGAAACAAGCACTTGCAATCACATCAAAATTCTGTCGTGATATCATGTCGTTCCAAGCCTGTATGATTTCCTTTGTTTCAGGGACCAAAAAAAGCAGTTCACTCAAAAATAAAACTTTTCATAATTTACTCAATCTCATGTCACAAGTCCTTTATTCATCTTTGAAAGCACAAAAGAAGATACGTTTTATGTCCCTCCATTAAAAGTCCATTATACTGAAACTTGCTTCAAAAATTCAGACATTGTAAAGATAATCTATATGAATCGAGTGGTTTAATCCAAGCTTTTTGCAGAGAGTATGGCTTCAAGCATGTCTGAGCTTCTGTTTATGATATTTAATGAGCTCTGTGGATTCCCATATGTGTGTTAATCAATATTTATGTGTGAATAAACGTCAAAAGTCTTCAGAAGACTTTGATTAAACCAACAAATTCATGAGAATTTCTTTTTTTGAAGTTTATGAAATTTTGATATAGTGGACAGATATCTCTCAGGGTTCTTTAAAAATACCTTCATTTGCGTTTCAAAAATGAACAAAAATCTGGTTTGGATTGACATGGAGTAATGACAGAATGAAAATCTCTTTAAGCAGATCACTCAGAATCTTGAGTCTCGTCCATCACTCATATCTCATTTGCATATTCGATCTAAAACCAGAAAAAAACCCCAGGAAGTCACAGACTTGGAATGACAGAATTTTTTGCGTGCGCTTTTCCAGTCATTCGTTCCCGTCAACCACAATTAAAAGACTTTTATTAAAGTTGCCATCCTGACAGTAGTTCATTTGAACTTAATAAATAGTTTTATTCCTGTGACAGGGGTCAGTTTGAAGAGATGTGTGCTGATATTTTAGCACGTGTGGAGCCTCCATTGCGCAGTCTAATGGAACAAGCTCGTAAGTAATGAACTTCATTGGATAATAAGCTATATGTCGTAGAAATGATTAATTCAACCATCTGTCACCTGCTCTTGTACAGATCTGAAGAAAGATGACATCCATGCTGTAGAAATAGTGGGCGGAGCCTCTAGAATGCCAGCTATCAAAGAAAGAATCAGCAAGTTTTTTGGGAAGGAGCCCAGCACGACGCTGAATGCAGATGAGGCTGTGGCCAGAGGATGTGCCCTCCAGGTCAGATTACGTGCTGACTCAAGCCATGCTCATAGTTTAACAAGACTGTGGGTCTGTCCAAATACCACGCTTATGGTTTTGGCCACAGGAAGTGCACGCACAAGACTGTCCCAGGTCTTAAAAATGTGCCCTTAATGCACACTTAATAAACACTTCAGAGCAGTATTTGAGGCTACATGTATCCCATCCTGCAACATGTTATGGAAATAAATCGTGAGACTTTTTGCAGATATCTCGCGAGATGTTGTTGCCGAAACCTTTCCAGTGCAAGTTAATAATATTACATATCATTTGGTAGTAAAATGTAAAGTGTTGGACATGAGTATGCGTATTTTGTACAACATTTGCAACTGCTTTTAATCACTTAAATAGAAGCACCACAATTACTAAATTGTGTCTCTGTTATAGAGACTACTGAACAGACATTTAGAAGTTTATTTTAAAATGCAAATGTTGAAAATCAAAATAAAGCTCTGTAAATGCTTACATTTTTACCCATCGGGTAATGAAAAGTTCTATGCACACTTGTGCTTTTCACACCCACTCGGGCCAAATACAGGAAAAAAGTAATGTGGTCAAGTGCAAAGACTGCAAGTGTAGGTGTTTGGACAGACCCACCAGTTGATAGCAGACCGTTAAGAGTGTTTTTCCCCGCCTCATTGGCTCTGTCTCGTGATCCTACAGTGCGCCATCCTCTCCCCTGCTTTTAAAGTGCGCGAGTTCTCCATAACAGAAGTGGTTCCGTTCCCCATCTCTCTGAAGTGGAATTCTGCCGCTGAAGATGGACTCAGGTACAAACATGTAACGTTCAGGCGTTGTGTCTGATACTACTGTGTTTTATTTACACTGCTTTTTCATCTTTCGTTTCAGCGACTGTGAGGTCTTCCCAAAGAACCACGCAGCACCTTTCTCCAAAGTGCTGACGTTTTACCGGAGAGAGCCGTTCTCCTTGGAAGCGTACTACAACTGCCCTAAAGAGCTCCCTTATCCAGATCCCATGATAGGTACACACTCACACACACACACACACACACACACACATTCACACACTCTCTCTCTCTCAGGGTTTGAATGTAACTCTCGCCAAGTGCCACATGTGAGTAAAATATGGAGTTACTGGCCAATTTACTTTTTTTAGTAATTACAAAATAATGCATACAGGATTTTAATTGCAGTCAGGGAAAGGGGAAAGGGAAGTGGTGTGTGGCCAAGTATGGTGACCCATACTCAGAATTTGTCCTCTGCATTTAACCCATCCAAGTGCATGCACACAGTAGTGAACATACACCTGGAGCAGTGGGCAGCCAATGCTGCGGCGCCCAGAGAGCAGTTGGGGGTTCGGTGCCTTACTCAAGGTTCTCACCTCAGTCGTGGTATTGAGGGTGGAGAGAGTATTCACTCCCCCGACCTACAATCCCTGCCGGACCTGAGACTCAAACCCACGACCTTCGGGTTACAAGTCCAACTCTCTATCCATTAGGCCACGTCCCCACCACGGCTGCCCCATCAACTCTCAGCCTCCATTTTTGAGTGCAAAATCCACATCTCAACATACAATCAAAAACTGATTCATAGAAACCCCTAGTCAAGCCCTTTTTTTTTTTCCTTTTCCGATCTAATCAGTTACACTCAAATGTATGGAAGCTCATTTTTGCAACTGAATAAAAAATAATTGTGATTGTAAAGTCACAGTTGCGAGATTAAAGTCAGAATTGTGTGATGATTGTGAGAAAAAAGTCGCAATTGCAAGTTTACATCTAAATTCTGACTTTTCTCAGAATTGCATGATAGAAGTCAGAATTGTTTTTTTTTTGCAATTATCTTGTAATTCGGACTTTATAACTCACAATTGCGAGTTTATATCACAATTCTGAAGAAAAAAAGTCATAATTGCAAGATATAAACTCACAATTGTGAGAAAAATGTCAATATTGTGAGATGAAAAAGTCACAATTGCCTTTTTTATTCAGTGGTGGAAACAAGATCCTATACGGACGTATGTCACAATATGGAAGAAAAGATCCACTGCCACTTCTATTTCATCTTTAAGGAAATTAAACATTCAAAGAGATATGAATGAACTGCTAAAGAATAGCCCAGTGACTGTCAAGTTTTACCACAACTTTTACCTCCGTGTAAAATGTACATTCAAGGTTTTAGCTGGTAAGTTGTTTTCTTTCTGTGGCGTTACTCCAGTTTTATTGCAAAACTGAAGAGACACATTCCTGGCATCGAACTGCTGAAATAAAAATATGAGAAACAAAATCACAATGTTTGTGTGATCTTGTGTCTTCTCACAGAGAGGCTGGCGAGTGCATGAGTGACACAATGACCTGAGAGAAAAACAACTTAATACTTCTGTTACTATAGAAACTGAAATCATGCAAAAACATGTATTTTTATGGCCATAATCTTTCTTCTCAATTCACCTGCCACTTGCAAAGGTGGCAGATATTCTGAGCCCTTCACAAGCTCTTTTCTTCTCATAGCATGTTTTACTGGACAGTCTTGTAAACATCTACACTTAAACTCTCACACAGGCCAGTACATCATCCAGAAGGTGGTTCCCCAGGCCTCAGGCGAGAGTTCAAAGGTTAAAGTTAAGGTGCGAGTCAATATCCACGGGATCTTCAGTGTGTCCAGTGCTTCGCTAGTGGAGGTGCAGAAATCTGAAGAGGAGGAGGAGAGCATGGACACAGAGCAGAGCACAGAGAAAGAAAATGAGGTATTGCGGCAGGATAATACTGTACACGTGGCCTTTCTGATCTGTATTTTTGCATTACTCCATGTTGTATACACTGTGCGGCAGTAGAAAACATCCATACTGCTCAGCTCTACATCATAAATTGATGTTCTGGTGAAGTTACCACCATATGTTTTCAATCATTCACAGAGCAAAATGCAGGTTGATCAAGATGAACAAAAGACTCCAGGGACCGGAGAACAGGAAAATGAAGAGAAAAAAGCTGGAACGGAAGAAATGGAGGTAAATGAGATCTACAAATAGCTCCTATTAAATGACCCATAGATTTAGGATCATTTGATAATCATGCTGATTACCATTCATACTAGGGGTGTGCGATATTTATCGTCTGCAATAATATCATGATTGTTGTTTTAACGATATGCGAGCTGACATTGAGTATGTCACTCACTTTGCAAAAAAACAAACAAACAAAAACACGTCCAAAAGCATTCACTGCGTGAAGCCTATTAGAATGCATTTAAAATGACCTTATAATTCACGTTATGAAAGCAAAAAATATCCCTGTATGGGTTTTTGTTTTTATATTTATATAGTTAAGTAATATCACACAAGCCTAGATATTAGTGTAACCGCGATCGCAAATGTGATATTAACCAGAAGTTCAACAAACAAGAAGTTAATATTGAGTGAGTTACATTTTAAACACAATATTGTCTGTTTTTTTTCTGTTTTTCCAATGAAAATAGTTCCAATGAAAGCCAGATCAGAACATTTGTGTGTCTCAGTGGTGTGTTCCTGAATGAATCTGTTTTTGAACAAATCATTTGAGTCAATGATTCAATGATTAATTCGGAAAGGCAGTCACTTGCTTCGTTTCTAAATGAATCAGCAGTTTTGAACAAATTGTTTGAATGAATGATTCAATGAATCACTCATTAAGACAGGGACTTGCTGCCACCTACTGGCGGTTTTAGCGTCGTATTTATTTTTTAATGACAGGCTTAAACTAGCCAAAGTACCAACACAAAAACACAATCAGCAAAATATTGCTTAATTAGCGTTATCAAAAAAAATCCCACTAAATATTGAGAGAGAATTTTTTTGTCAATATCTCACACCCCTAAGTCATATGCCCATCACATAACTAATAACGGTTTGTGATTTGTTCAGACATCAGCAGAGGAAGGCAAACAGGAGAAGAAATCAGATCAGCCTCCACAAGCCAAGAAGCCCAAAGTGAAAACAAAGGTCCTGGAGCTGCCCATTGAAAACAACCCACAGTGGCAGTTAGCCAATGACATGCTCAACCTCTTCGTGGAGAGCGAGGTATGCTTTCTGTGCAGATGAGAACCGGGGAAACGTTTTCAACAGAGTTCAATCTACTGTGAAATTCTTTTTCCTCAGGGTAAGATGATCATGCAGGACAAGCTTGAGAAGGAGCGGAACGATGCCAAGAACAATGTGGAGGAGTATGTGTACGAGATGAGGGACAAACTGCATGGGATATTCGAGAAGTTCCTCAACGAGAGCGTGAGAGCAGTCACATGGCTTAAATCTAAATTAGATATTTAGAAATTGCGAAATATCTTGAAAAATTTTGGAGCATTTTATATAAATGAAGTAAAAGATACTGCTCTTGTCAGTGAAATATCTGCATGAAACAATTTTGAAATTCTAGGAAGAAAATTTCTAGGCACTCACTGATGTTTTATATCACTATTAAAGATTACACGCTTTTAATTTTATTGTGCAGGTATTTAAAATGGATTACCTTAATCCATGCGGCATTTATTTTATTGTTTTAAAAATAAAATAAAAAAATCTAAAAATGATAACACAACAAAATGACTTAAATTAAAATTAAAATAGAAAATATTAAAAACACTGACTCAAAATATTAATAACTAAAAACTACTAAAACTTTTTCTCAGTGCATGAGTTATTTTAGTAGTATTTATATATTATCATAGTATTTATTAATATTTTTAATTGCTTTTGATTTTTAAATATTCAATTTAATTTTTTTAAGGTTAAATCATTTTGCTTTTGTCAATTTTTATTCTATTTTTAAAATATTTCTATATAGCTTTAGTTTTATTTTGGTTTTTGCAATTTTAGTAGTTATTTTAGTACTTGCTTAGACAGCATTTCTAATTTTGTTACATCCAATATGTCTATTTTATTTCAGCTTTGTTTAAATGAACAAAAATTATTTGAATAATTTTAGTTAGCAATACCAACAGTGGTGCCTGACTGCCGTCTGCTTTTTCTTGCAGGACAGAGATGCTCTCTCATTAAAACTAGAGGACACTGAAGTCTGGCTGTATGAAGATGGTGAAGACCAGCCTAAACAAGTATACATCGACAAACTTGTTGAACTGAAGGTACTAAATGTCTTTTGAGGTCTATCATTTATGATGTAAGCTGATGTGAATTATATCCACTAAGTGCAAAGTACTGGTTCTTTTGACATTGTTAATTATACTTGCATTTTGCATTCTGAACAAAGATGAATTTTCGGTATCGTATTAAAAATGTTCTTGCAGAGTCTTGGCCAACCCATTCAAGAGAGATACACCGAATTTGAGGAGAGACCCAAAGCTTTTGATGAGTTGGGCAGACAGTTGCAGCAATACATGAAGATTGTAGAGGCCTACAAAACCAAGGTGAGGTTGTGCTGGATCAGTCTCACATAAGGTACAAATTTGCACCTGCCTAGTGCTTCACATGTCTTTTTAAATTACAGGAAGAGCAGTATGACCATCTGGATGAGGCTGAGGTTCAGAAGGTGGACAGAATGGTGAATGATGTCATGATCTGGATGAACAGTAAAATGAACCAGCAGAGCAAACAGAGTCTCGCCGTGGAGCCTGTGGTGAAAACGTCAGAGATACAGGCCAAAACACGGGTCAGTCACAGTTAGATTACATTTTTTCTGGAGTGCGTGAGTATGTCGTCATTCGGCGCCATGGTAAATATCAAAGTACTAAGTAAGGCTGAGCGGTATGATGATATAATTACCACAGAGATTATGCTGTATTATTTAGCGGTATGCAAATATAGTTGCGTAGCACAGTACTACTTAAAAGTTATATACATCTCAGTGTGATAAAGAAACATGCATGAATGAGAACATAGAGAGTGGGACGTGCGTGATGTTAAATAGTTATTAAGTGCAATAAGCAGTGCGTACATGCTGACTGACACCCAAAGGGCGCACACAGAACGCGTCTCTCTCAGACAGAACGTGATTGCGAATTTACTCCTCTTTCATGTCTTATTGTGCTTAAATGGTCAGATAAACACATAATTATTCCAAAATGCCTGTCATGTGGAGAATTCACGTAAACACAGTCGGTTATGTGTTAAATTATCGTAAACGGGTGAAAACCGGATGTGTTTCAGTATATTGAATCCTTGCAGTTGGTCTTAAAGCGACAACAGCCTAATTTACCTGCTGTCTGTGATCAGTGTTAATCAAACAACAAAAGACGATGGGGATGGTAAGATTCACCAATTCGCATTTGTGCATCTGCATAGAAGTTAACGATGCGATGCATCGGGTAAAATTTGGCATGTTTGCATGGGTAAAAAACTATTTATTTATGCATAATTATCAGTAGATGTGCTATACTTTTATTATTTAGAAAGTGACCGATATTTTATATGTAGATTGATTTCTCCTCTCTAAACTGTTTCTCAAGCGCGTTCTCTCATCACTGCTGCTAAGTGAATATAACATATCACAACACTACGGAGACTGAGGCATTCGAAGTCAGAAGGCACTTAAGTTAATTTATGATTTGTTTGTCTGTCTGAGCCAAAGAAATAAAAGCAAACTATCTGTACCATATTGAATTGCATACCACAATTTTTTTTTTTTTTTTTCCATTGAATCGAATCGAAATCGGATCGCACTGCATCGTAATGGGGTGAACCCTATCGCATCACATTAGTAGCTGCTTATGTATTTTTAATGTATCATATCATTGGCTATGCATCAAGATGTATCGCATCGGCCTCAGTTATGGAGATGCACAGCCCTAAAAGACGAAGAGAAAATCACTCACTGCTCTTAACCGTGACAGCTTTTTGTTCTGTTTTTGCTTCTTTGATCTTATATTTAATAATAAAAATAGCTGTACTGAGATGTATGTCATTATCATGAAATAAAATTTCTCATGCCGTGAAATAAGATTCTGGTCGTATTGCCATCTGATGCCATATCTGTACCAGGTTAATATGTTCATATTCAATCTCTTCCCATTTTCCACAGGAGCTGTTCTCCACTTGCAATCCTGTTGTGACCAAACCCAAGCCCAAAGTGGACTTGCCAAAAGAAGAGAACCCCTCAGAACCGAACGGGCCGGTCAACACGCAGGAGAACCCTGAAGCCCAGCCCAGCGGCACAGAGCAAGCGGCTGCGGACAGTGGTGATGCCACAGAAGCCAAGCCGGACATGGACCTCGATTAACCGCGCTGTGTAATGTTATGTTAACGTTACACGTTATGTTATGTGACATAATGTTTTGTTAATGTTAACTTATGTTTCCAGTGACTGCTAACGCTAAATCATCATCCTCCCGGCGGGGTGACTCTGCCAATGAGAGAATCAGTGGCTACATTTGCATGTCCTTTTATATTAATAAAAACATAAATCACGATGCTGTATGATTATGATTGAGAACAATTCTGTCTGCCTACGATTGAGTTTCTGTTATATGCTGGTTCTGTCAACTGTTGTTTCAATAAATATGGATTGAAACATACATGTGCACGCTTATATTGTGGAATTCAGCGTAATGCAAAAGCATGTGTAATGCAGTTTGATTCGCCTATTGATTTATGAATACATTTACAGGTGTTAATAGTGTACATCAACGCACAGGCCAAAGCAGGTGAATGCAAAAGGAAATGCGATAAAATATTTGCCAGGTTTACCCAAGGAACTGGTGCATCAAATAGTTTGTAAATGCTTTCATCTTATGTTTGCCTTTGCGCGTGTTGGTTTTCTTTGTTAGTGTGAGCAAGCCCTGCATCACTTCCATTGAAACGCCTGACTGTCAGTTTTCAAAATGTTTTTGTGTTTTCTATGGCATGTTCCACAAATATGGTACAAATTTTATACATCATTTCATTCTTAAATGTGGATTTTGGCCTTGCTTTTCGACTTAATTACAAAATGTAATTGCAACAAATTAACAGTTTGTTAAATTAATATTCAGTTCATTATTATAGTTTTTTTTTTTAAATTATTATTACCAAAATAATATTTAACTGTGTCCCGCGTTTTGCATTCAACCCTGTTACGGCTTGATAGTCCACTTAAATTAACAACACTAACAAGCCCTTATCCCTTTTGAGTGATACAATATATTGCCAAAAGTATTGGGTCGCCCCCTTCTTTTTTTTTTTTTTTTTTTTCCCGGCCTGTCAGTAACACAGATAACACATGACAGTACGTATGTGTAGCTATGCTATCATCATTCACAGCCTTTTTTTTTTTTTTTTTAATTTTTTTTTTTTTTAATTAATTAATGTAATTTTATATACCCTTTTATTTAACCATACTATGACAAAGAGACAAGCATCTAGGGACAGGAGAAAACAAGAGAGAGAAAGGAAAAAAAAAAAAAATTATAATGATAATAAAAATAATAATAATAATAATAATAAAAAAAAAAAATAAAAAAAAAAAAAAGTAATTAGAAAACAAAAAAAAAAAAAAATTGTGGAGAAATAATGAGAAGGGAGAGAGAGAGGAAAAAACAAAAACAAAAAAACAATTTGCTTCGATACCTGCTGACAAAAAGAGAAAACAACAGAAGACACAACATCAGAGAAACTGCAGCAACAACCAACATCTATATGAATCACAATAAATTCTAAATGTTAAATGTTATTGAGCAGCACACATAACTAATATTACAAAATAAGTTTTGAAGCAACAGCAGATCAAGACAATGTGTGTTCAGAGCACCTGCTTTACACCAATGTGAATGCTGAGTGCATACCTGTGTGTGTGAGCGCTTGTGTTCATAAGGTTCCTCCATGGGGGCCCATAATAGTGTGTGGAACAACAGCCCCATCCCGCAAGGTATGAAGCAGGCACGAAAAGACCCGGGCCCCAACATCCGGAGGCCCCCAGGCACGGGACCCCCAGGAGAACCACCGCAGGACAACTGCGGCCCCCACCTAGAAAAGGGCAGAGGAGAGCCCGAAGGTGGGACCTCCGACAGCCACAGTGTAGACGCCCAGGGTGCCGTGGCGTAAGCTCCGCAGGCTCCGCCGGGCAGCCTAGGACCACACCAGGTATCTGGCCCTGGGCCCGGAGATCCAAGGGCCCCCCACCCCCAACCGGGCCCAGCAAAGCCAGTGGTGGTCAGGCCCGCCAAGCGACCGCCGAGGAGTGGGCCAGCGCACACCCGAGCATCCTGCCCGGCTGAAACCACCAACGCACCGGCGGCATCCTCCACCGGCAGGGCATGGTGGCGGGGTGGGGGTCGACTGAGATGATGAGTGAGGTGAGCTCAAGGCCCACCACACAGAGACGTATCAACAAGCACACATATACACAAGCATACGTTCCCACCCTCATGCACGAAACGAATATTCACACCCGCCCCACACAGACACACAAATGGACACGGTACCCCACACTCACCCCCTATATGCACACTACCCTTAGATCCAGGCACCCACCACCCCCCGAGGTAATCAGCCCCATCCGGAGCTGAACCCTCGCTCTGGCGTGGGGACAGGAAGACCACCCGGTCCCCGCAGAGAAGACCACCAGCCCAGACCCCGACTGGCGGCCAGCTCATCCTCGTATGCCCCCAGCCCGGACAGAGAACAGAGAACAGGGGTGTGAGAAAAAAGACCCCCATGCTTCACCTCACCACAAATGTAGGTGTTATGTGTGTTGTCTAAGATGCTTTAAAACAGGGTGTTTAAACAGGGGAGGGGCACCCTCCATGCTTGTAGGCCAGCTCGGGCCCTCCCTAGAGCCCTCATTGCCCATGTGCAACTTAAAACTGAGAAGGGCACTGTACCAGAGGGAAGGCTGAATGAACCAGCACCCGTCCGGATGCCATTCAGTGTGCCCACCCCGCGTCTCATATGTATGTGTCATGTGACAGGCAATGAGAATGTCTAAGCTGTATCGTGTGATTGAGATGCAGTAGGCCACGAGAGACAGAGGAAGGTCATTCCTCCCCAACATCCCAGCGACTGACTCGCACTCCCAAAACCCTACCTATGTGTTGGTGTGATGCAGTGACAAGGAAGCCTTAGGATGTAGGGAGGAGCATCAGAGGGGTGTGGCCCTTGGAGCCGCTCCCACGACCCACAGGCACCCCCGTTACCCCAAATCTGCCTCCAGGGTAGGGCTCAGCCCATATCCAGACCAGGGCCCACGGCAGCCCGGGCGGCCCACCAGACCCCCACAGCAGAGGAAAACTACCCCACCCCATCATTCAGTCAACTCCCAGACTACAAGACAATAAGACACCCAGGTTAAGCCCGTTTTTTCCCGCCTCTATTGGATCTCCCCGCCCTGGGCGGAGGCACTGGCGATCAAGACCTCACACCAGGGCCGGGCCCAAGCGCATGCACCAACCCATGCTCCCGGCGGCACACAACCAGGACCTAAGCCCCCAGGCCCAGCCAGAATCCCCAACCTGAGGCAGAGCGCCCAGAACCCCGCCCCCCCGACCAACCCCGGAACAGAGCGGCCGGGCCAGGCTGGCAACTCACGTCCGCCGCGCAGGCATCCCCAGCAGCGCCTGCAGCACAGCCGCCAGAAAAACAGCACCTAAGAGTCACCAATACCCCATCCAGGCTACACAGTCACAGCCTCAGCGCCCAACCCCCAACAGAAACCCACCCCCAGGGAACCCCAGATGCCCAAGCCCATATGGCCACCCCACGCCAACAACAAAACCACAGCCTGGACAGAATTTGGACCCCCACTCACACTAGGTGATGGGAGCTGATCAAAGGAGCCCATGGAGATTGATCTAATGTGTAGCAGGCTAGGTTGCATAAGACTAATATAATCCCACAAATGACCATTGCTGATATTAAGATTATTTTTATTTCTTCCAGTTCATGAGGACAGTCTTCTTTAGCAATGCATAGGGCAGAAAGCCATGGATTATGTGTTACCTTCTAGTGACACCATCTAGGTCGCCCAACAAGCAGACTGAAGGAGAGGTTCGGAATAGAACATTTAAGACACGGAGGTCTTCACAAATCCTGTACCAGTACCTCTGGAACAGGTGGACAGAACCATAGAGTTGTTGATGTAATTGTCAGGTGTATTGCCTTTACAGTGTGAGAAGTTATTAGAGCTGTAAACCCATCTGAACATCCGATGACCTTAGCACTCTACAGGGATTGGTGTTTGGTGATGAGTTTTGGCTCAAGGTCTGCATTTAGCTCCACCAGAGGCAGTGTTCAACTGGGATTAGGACTTGGTTTTATACAGACTCAGTCAAGTTCTTCCACACTGACTCAATCAATCATTTTCTTTTTGAACCTTGTCTTATACACAGAGGCATTGTCATGTTAGAATAGAAAAGGGTCCTGTCCAAACTGTTGCTATAATATTAGAAGCACACAATTCCCTAGAATATCATTATATGCTTTAACATTAAGATTTGTACTCCTAGAAATGACTAAAGTAGTCAAACCTGTTCATTAGAAGGGGGCGACCCAATACTTGTGGCAATATAGTGTATCTTAAATTAGGCTAAATTACCCATTATAGTGTCATTTAATTTCATTTAATTAAAAAAAATTAATAATGTTGCCTATTCGGTTAATGATTTATTATTCTGTTGTTTATATTTGTTGCCATCTAAATCACACAAATTAGAGTTTTAACTTTGACATGGTTTAAAAAAAAACCGTTTAGAAAGAAAAAAAAATAGTGAATAAAACATCTCATAATTTAAATCGGCCTCCTGTAGTCACTGATCAACCTGTTTTAAAGGTAAAGCACCTCATTTCACAGAACGGTATTTTTTTAAGAGTTGCAGGACCCATTGTACGTGGAAATTGCCTCGCATACATTTATGTATTAATAAGCTATTTTAAAGTGTATAAATTTTGTCGAATTGGCCAAATGTGTTTCTGAATCATTCCTAAAATCCTTTTTTGATGACGCAATGTATTTTACACTGAAATCCTGTGTGAAAAGTGCAACATTTCCTCTCGATCACATGATCGTGTTCCTCTGAGCTGCTCTGTGGTGCTGGAAGAGTTACTCACAAACATATGACCTGGTAAGAGTTTATTAACTCAATACGACAGCCTCTTCATGTGGCTTTTAATATATTTTTTATTAATTTCAGTGTCATCGCGCATTTCTAGTTACGTGTTCTATAAATATTTTTGTGACTCGGAGCAACCGACTGTACTTTGTTTATTAACTTGCTGAGAGAAACTACGTGTAAACACGTATAAACGTATAAACACCGTTCAATTGAAACAGCCTTCAATAATCGCGGATTGCGGTCTACAGTTTTCTTATAACGGGAGCGGCTTGTCGCGTTGCGGACGGCAAAGTCTCCACTGTTGCATCTCTGAATATCAGTAATAAACTACAACTGTACTTCCGCCTTAATGTATGGTGCTAAAGTCTGGAGAAGGCAGGACTTCACACGCACACACACACTCTCTCTCTCTCTCTCTCTCTCTCTCTCTCTCTCTCTCCAGGTAGATTTACCTGTCCGCTTCTTTCAGACACAGGTGAAGCCATGAAGCTCATCATACTGGATGACTATGAGCAGGTCAGCGAATGGACTGCCAAATACATCAGGAACAGGATCAAGAAGTTTAATCCCGGTCCTGACCGATTCTTCACTCTGGGTCTTCCAACAGGTAAAAATTTCCTGGGATTCTGCACAAACATGTTCATTTGTAATACAGGCCTGTTCATATTTCCTGTGTTTTGCAGGAAGCACTCCGCTTGGATGCTACAAGAAACTGATCGAGTATCACAAGAAGGGAGAAATATCTTTTCAGTATGTGAAAACTTTTAATATGGATGAGTATGTAGGTATGTGAGGGCTCGTTTATGCTTGGGGATCAAGGGTTGAACTGCCTGTCATATATTTAGTTGAACACTGAACTTGTTGTGTTTTTATAGGACTTCCTAGAGACCATCCTGAAAGTTACCATTCATTCATGTGGAATAACTTTTTCAAGCACATCGACATCCGAGCAGAAAATGCACACATCCTAGACGGCAACGCGTCCAGTCTAGAAAAGGAGTGTCAGGACTTTGAAGCCAAAATCAAAGCTGCTGGAGGAATCGAGCTTTTTGTTGGCGGTAAGGCAGTGGATTGAACTTTGACCTGTGAATGCCACCAAAGGCAAGACACTGCAGGTGAATAGGGTAAAAATAAACAACTGATCGTTATCACCTTACTTACCCAGCTGATTGATGACATTGATAATTGTAAACAATTTTTTATTACAAGTTTTCTAAAATGTTAGGTTTAAATATGCAAATGAGTCATTATTTAATGAAATATGCGCTAATTTGCATACATTTCTAGTACAAAAATCTAAACACTGGATGATGTCAGTTTCAAAATACTTTTTTTTTTTTCATATTAGAGTCAAAAGTTTTGGGTATCTCATTTTTGTCACTCCATAATTCAGAAAATTCTTAGAACGGACAGAAAACACTATATTTTTAAATTTTTGGGGGGAATTAAAATGTTGTATATAATCAAGCAAATTATATATGAACAAATCCCTCGGTAAAAACCTTTAGGATATAGACGGGAATAAAAATGTAAAGTGTGGTGTGTGTAAGTGCTACTGAAGTGGAGATTTATGGCTCAGTGTAGGAGAAGAAACTTATTTTGAGAAAACGGGCTTTAAAAATATGTATTGTAATTGAAATCTCTTGACACAAATAGATAAAGTGCATTAAAAGAAACACTTAGCAGTGTTTTTGGATGTTTTCTTTCCACTAGTCTAAAAAACACTTTATGAAAAACCAAAAAGCCCAAAATCTCAAACTTGACAGGTGCATGAAAAAAAAAAAACTGTTTTTGCCTGCAGTGTCTCCTCTAAACAACACTGGCTTGTAATCATGTTGCAGGTATTGGACCTGATGGCCATATTGCGTTCAATGAGCCTGGATCCAGTCTGGTGTCCCGAACGCGTGTTAAGACCCTGGCTATGGACACGATTCTGGCTAACGCTCGTTTCTTTGATGGCGATCTCTCTAAAGTCCCCACCATGGCGCTGACGGTCGGTGTTGGCACAGTGATGGATGCTAGAGAGGTACAAATGTTCATATTCGTGTTTTTCCTAATGTACTATAATTACGTCTATAAATGTCAGCCCCTCCTTCTGCTGCTTCTGTAAGATGACTCAGCTTTAGTGCCAAACTAATTACATATTTCTACAATAAGGTTCATTAGTTAACATGAACTAAGAGTGAGCAATAGGCCTACTTCTTCAGCATTTATTAATCTTAGTTAATATTAATTTCAGCCTTTACTAATGCATTATTAAAATCACAAGTTGTGTTTGTTAACATTAGTTAATTCTCTGTGAACTAACATGAACAAACAATGAACAACTGTATTTTCATTAACTAACATTAACAAAGATTATAGATTAGTGTAATAAATGTATTGTTCATTGTTTGTTCATGTTAGTTAATACATTAACCCCCGGTTTCACAGACAAGGCTTAAGCCTAGTCCTAGACTAAAATGTAAGTCTTAGTTTTTTCAACTGAGAGAAACTTGCACTGACTGATCTTAAAATATATCAGTGCCTTTGTTTTGTCTCAAGATGCACACCAGTAATGTTTTTTTCTAAGCATGTTTATAAAAAGTACTTAAATGTTGTAATTGAACTATGGCCTAATCCTGTCTTAGTCTAAGCCCTGTCTGTGAAACCAGGCCTAACTAATGTTAAAGGGGTCATATGATGCGATTTCAAGTTTTCCTTTCTCTTTGGAGTGTTATAAGCTGTTTGTGCATAGATAAGATCCCTGAAGTTGCAAAGACTGAAGTCTCAAAACCAAAGAGATATTCTTTATCAAAGTTTATCAAAGACTCTGCCACGCCCCCCTAAAACGGCCCGTTCAAACACGCCCCACATCTCTACGTCACGATGTGGGGAGATTTTCATAACACCGCCCAAACGTACACGCAGTGAAAGAGGGCGGAGCTATTATTCTGGCTGTAGTATTGTTGCTGCCGCCGGCGCCATGTCCTGGAGACACTGTGTTTCCTTGTGAAAGAGAAACTACTTTGTTTGGGCTTCCAAAAGAGGATACAACTAGAAATCAGTGGTTAAGTTGTATTTACAACACTGTTCCAGAGCAGTACAACGCAAATATTGGAGTGTGTGCAGCACATTTTACGGAGGACTATTTCCTGAACTTGGAAGCTACAATGCTGGCTCGCACAAAGAGCTGTTTCTATAAAGTGGGGCAATTCCAACTTTGCAAGGACAGTCTGGCGCTTCTGACCACTGTAAGTACATTTCTGCCACTGACGATTCAAACGTGAGTTTTGAGCAGTGTAGAGTAGTGCTGCTTGTTTGTGTTTCTCCGATCACAAATGCAGACATGGTAATGTTTATGCGGCGTGATGCAACGCGACGCGTAAAAAGACAGTATAAGTCATTATAATCAGTAATTATGTCCCCACTGGATGCAACAGATGCCTCGTTTGTAATGGGTTTTATTGTTTTTGTGTGGTCGCGCCGTGAATCGCCATCACAATACGGTGAGGGGCGTAACATTTCCGTCTCACGCTTGAGGTATTCGGCCAATCACAACGCACTGGATATCTGGCCAATCAGAGCACGCCTCGCTTCTCAGAACGATGAGCTTTGTAAAAATCGACACGTTTCAGAAAGGCAGGGCTTACAGGAGCAACAATAATGTACAGTATGTGGAAAATAATGTGTTTTTTTAACTTTAAACCACAAACACATTGCATTACACCAAATACACAAAATAATGTTCTTTTTAGCAACATCATATGACCCCTTTAACAAATGACACCTTATTGTAAAGTGTTACTCAAATATCTATTGTAAGTTATATGCAGAGTAGCTTTCAAAAACAACTGCATACTATAGCCTGCATTTTTTTTTACAGTAAATAAACAGATTCTTAAATATATAATATATATATATATATATATATATATATATATATATAATGTGCAGAATTTAAAAAAAAAGAGCAACTTTTGTCTGTTATGAAGAATGCACACTATTCTGATTTTAAGATATCAAAAAGGCTTTATGCCAGAAATAATGACAGATGGGCCTTATTCACATTTCTAGGTCATCATAGTTGGGTGAACTTCTATAGCGGTGAATGAAAATGACGACAAATATAGTTCTCATTATAAAAATCTTTGTTAGATTTACAGTGTTAATAACTGTGAGAAACATGTCATCATAGTCAGTGTTGGGGAAAGTTACTTTTAAAAGTAATGCATTACAGTATTGCGTTACTCCTTAAAAAGTAACAAATTATGTTAGTTACTTTTTATGGAAAGTTATGTGTTACATTACTTTTGCATTTCTTTTTCTCATCTGGGCTGGGCTTGCCTGCTTGTGTTTAATATGTCAGTCAATAAATGGGAAAACAATGTAAATGGCATTACTTATTTCAAAAAGTAACTCCGACCCATGTTCTTGTAAATTAAAAAGTAATGTGGGTTTAATAGTTACTTGGAAAAGTTAACTGATCATAGTTTGTGAAAAGCATCCATTCAGCAGCATCTGCGCTCGTGGGCTGATCTGCAACAATACAACAAATGCTGACATGATTATATGACATTTTCAGGTCATGATCCTTATCACTGGCTCACATAAAGCGTTTGCACTTTATAAAGCCATAGAAGAGGGAGTGAATCACATGTGGACAGTGTCAAGTTTCCAGCAGCACCCGCAGACTGTGTTTGTGTGTGATGAAGACGCCACACAGGAGCTGCGGGTCAAAACAGTCAAGTATTTCAAAGGTAACACTGACTGCTCTTGTTTTACATGGCTCTCTCTCTCCTGGGGGAATAAAGTGAATACAGGGATATTGTGCATGGAAGAAAATTACATCATCAGTTTGTCAATATGTTGTTTATTTCTCCAGGCATTATGGATGTGCACAACAAGATGGTGGAAGAGCCATAGACTGATATTGATAAGAAGAATTGACACAACAGATTTGTGGTTGTCTATTTACCCAAACCGTACACCTTTTTCTGCTGTTTTTATGACTTTTCTTTTATTAAACCTCTCAATACCTGATGTATTGAGTTTATGCAATAATCGACTGGGAATCCTAATTCCTTAAATGTGACAAATAAATCACAAATTGATGAATAAATAGACTTGGTACTGTAAGTATTCATCTTTACACACTTAAAACGTATTTTATTTTAGTTAGTTGCCAAGATAATTCTCATTTTCATTTTTAAAAAAAGTTTTTACTTTTCAATTTTTTAATGTTTATTTAAAATTATATTCTAGTTGATCTTTTTAAGGTTTATTTCAGTTCATGAAAACATATTTAAATAGTTTGTGTTTTAGTTATCAATGACAACACTGGTGGAGGACAGCAATGACATTATAACTGTATAAAAAAATACCATATGATATTTTTAAGGGTGTGAAACTCTAATAGACTAAAGAGACATTTCCCCATCACAGTTTCCATTATTTCAATGGACAATGGCACTTCAGTGTAATCAAGTTCATACATGACTGAGCAAAAATAACTTGGGAATAAGACGCGCCCTGCGGAGTCAAATATTACAGCACTCAACAAACTACACTTAAAGAAATACTGTTTATTACTGTACTGACAGGGAATTTGAAATAATCTCCCCAGCCATTATAAAGACAAGTTCAAGGGTACTTTTAGTTCAACAGTTTAGCAGAGTCACTAATGGAAACACTTTTAATTGGTTACATAACAACAATCTTTGTACTGACATAAATACACCCATGGGTTCTGTTCAAAACCTAGTGAGCTGCCTAATTAGACAGCTGAGCTGAGCCTCCTCGAAGCACGTCTATAACAGCTAGTATGCTGTCTAGATAGGCAGCACACTAGGCTTTGAGACAGAGCCGCAGAGCCTGACACTCAAACCGACTGAGCATGAGCTATAGATTAGCCTAGTACTGTCAATCTGTCTTCATACGAGAATATTTTAATTAAAGAACAGTAAATTTGTGATATTAAGTAAAAAGTACGTTAAACTCGTGATCGTTGCTACTGTGTGAGCGATTAAGTGAAGAGATCGACGCGGAAGAATGACAGATCAGAGGACTGGATATCAGCAGGTAACGTTAACAAACATGATTAGCTCATTTGGCTTTTTTTGAGCGAGTTGTTTTTCTGTAAGGTTTATAGTTTTATGGACATATATAGAGTTGATGAGGTTTTAATTATAATTTCTCAGTTTCTAAACTGTAATGTTTTGAGAACAGAGAGGATCAAGTCAGATGGATTAATTAGCTGGTTAGCCGCTCCTTCAGCGGCCTTCGGTTAGCATTAGCAGCGACAACAAACCGGAAAAATCAAGAGCTCACGATGATTAAATATAGAATGTTAATACAAGTCCGTACTTTATTATGAATTATCAATATGTTAGGTTGTCATTCCGATCAAGTGTTGTTTGCAGTGATATTTGGTTTCATGTAAAACAGTGTTAAAGTTCATGACTTACAAGAAGTCAAATGATCATTCACAAAAATAAATAGGTTCACCTCTAAATCATATTTCAGCACTATCTATCTATCTATCTATCTATCTATCTATCTAAATATCTATCTATATCTATCTATCTATCTATCTATATGATTTACGACAATACTGAAGTGAACTTTAGTTTTGTGAATGATCATCTAAATCATATTTCAGCTCTATCTAGCTATATATATGATTTACGACAAGACTGAAGTGAACTTATGATTTAGATGATCATTCACAAAACTAAATATTTCAGCTCTATCTATCTATCTATCTATCTGTTACATTCATTGTATATTAAATAATATATAAACAGTCTATTATGTATATCATAATTATGTATACATTTATATTTAATGTAAAGTGTATATAAATGTGTGTGTATTTCATTATTGTTGGTTCTGTATTAAAATGTTACTTTCATCTTACATTAAAAATAATATTGTATTATGATATCAGCAGCTTTGTTTTTGTTTTGTTGTGTAGTTGAATAATGAGGAGGAGTCAGCGGAGGTGTTTCAACAAGCGGCTGATGCGCCTCCACCGTACAGCAGCGCTACAGCGAGTAACGCAGGTAACACGAGTGTGTGAATGGAGATCTCTCCTGTTACATATCTGCACATTAACCACCGCTGGCCAGAAATAACTGGTTTCACTCTGTCTGATGTGTTTGCTGCAGCTTTCTTTGAGTACAAAGAGGACGAGGTTTACCCCAAACCCCCCTCATACAATGTTGCCACGTCACTGCCGTCGTACGACGAGGCTGAGAGGAGCAAAGCAGAGGCCACCGTTCCTCTAGTCACCGACAGGGTGAGCGTTTGTGATTGTTTTAGGGGTAATTACAGTTAATTAAGCACTCTTTTGACATCTCTGTACTTGTTCCTCTACTACAGGATGAGGATTTCATTGCCAGAGACAGCTTTGATGATACGGATCAACTGCGTGTGGGGAACGATGGGATTTTCATGCTTACGTTTTTCAGTAAGAGTGCACAGTACTTTGATGCAGAACAGTTGTTGTTGTGTCTTGGACTATTTTTCTTCCTGTTTAAGATTTTGATAGTCTGCTGTGGATTGTGATGGATGAATGATTGGGCTGATAGTAGGGCTGTGTGATATTTATTGTCTGCGATAATATCATAGATTGTTGTTTTAACGATATGTGAGCTGACATTGTCGAGTATGTCATTCACTTTCCAAAAAAAACTGTCTTAATCTAAAAGCATTCACTGTGTAATGAAGCCTATTAGAATGCAGTTAAAATGAAATCAAAAAATATCCCTGTACAGGTTTTTGTTTTTATATCATTATAATTAAGTAATATAACACAAGAAAAAGCCATTTTCCTAAATATTACCATATGAGCATGATCGCAAATGTAATATATTTATTTTATACCACAGTTCAACAAACATGAAGTTAATATTGAGTGAGTTACATTTCTTGGACGCAATATTGCCTGTTTTTCTGTTTTGCCAACGAAAATAGTTCCAATCAAAAGCTGGATCAGAACATTTGTGTCTTACAGAGAAACGCTGTTTCATTCCTGAATAAATCTGTTTTTGTTTATTATTCACTGATTTATTCGTTATGGCAGTCACTTGCTTCATTTCTAAAAGAGTTGTTTGAATGAATGATTCAATTATTCACTCATTAAGACGGGGACTTGCTGCCACCTACTGGTGGTTTAATGTCATTAATTTATCCATGACCAGCCTAAACCAGTCAAAGTACTAGCACAAATACACACTCAGCAGAATATTGTTTAATTATTGTTATAAAAAAATATATAATTTTTGTCAATATTGTACACCCCTAGCTGATGGCTAGACAAAATTGCCGCTGATAAGTTAATATCTCTTCATTTCTTTGCGTCATCAGTGGCGTTCCTCTTTAACTGGATTGGCTTCTTCCTGTCCTTCTGTCTGACCACGTCTGCGGCGGGACGCTATGGGGCCATCTCTGGGTTTGGACTGTCCCTGGTCAAATGGGTCCTGATTGTCAGGGTATGACATGTTACATAGTACATATCATATTATATATTACATCATATTATTATTATTATTATTATTATTAATTTTTTTTCTTCATATTATCTATTAATTTCTTAGTGTTTTTAGTGCTTTTTATTAGAGGGTGAACAACACTCACCCTTTTCTTTCTGTGATTAAACAGTTTTCTACCTACTTCCCTGGATATTTTGACGGACAGTACTGGCTGTGGTGGGTTTTCCTCGTCGTAGGTGAGTCTATATTTGCATATTAGTGTAAATAAATGTTTTTATTACATCAATTCATTAAAAATGATTGTTCAATAGTTATATTGAACAATCAACTATTTTGGGTAATAGTTTACCCAAAAATGAGAATGTACTCACCCTCAGGCCATCCAAGATGTAGATGAGTTTGTTCCTTCATCAGATTTGGAGAAATGTAGCATTACATCACTTGCTCACCAATGGATGCTCTGCAGTGATTGGGTGCCGTCAGAATGAGAGTCCAAACAGCTGATAAAAACATCACAAGTAATCCACACCACTCCAGTCCATCAATTCTGAATCAGGAGAGAAATATGCAGAGATCAAGCACTGTTTACAAGCCAAAACAGTTCTTAAAATGATGAGAGAACAACAAGAAAAGCTTTTTTTTTTTTTTTTTTTTTTTTTTAACTGGAGGAAGCATTATTATGAATTATGGACTCGTATTTTGGCCAGAAGTGGTGGTTTAAATTTAAAATGTCTTATTTATGTATTTATTACAAACAAGCAGCTTTTCACTTCTCAAGCTGTTCATTGATGGACTGGAGTGGTGTGGATTATTGTGATGTTTTTATCAGCTGTTTGGACTCTCACTCTGACGGCACCCATTCACTGGTGAGCAAGTGATGGAATGATAAACTTCTCCAAATCTGTTCTGATGATTTTAAAAAAGAAAAAAATAAATGTCTTGAGAGGCCTAAGAGTGAATTTTCAACAAAGTTTTGTACTATTTATTATTATTACTTTATTGTTTATATAATTATTTTATTATTAATAATTTATATATTTAGTATAAAAAAAGAATATATTATTACAACTAATGTTATTTTTATTAAACCAGGATTCCTGCTGTTCTTCCGGGGATTTGTTAACTATTCCAGAGTTCGCAACATGGCAGATCACTCCATGTCTACCCTTCCTCGAACCCGAGTTCTTTTTATCTATTAGGTAAATCACAAGAAATGATTTACTGTTTTGTTTTTTTTTTAGATGGGGTTATGTGTGTGCATTGCATTAGGGCAAAATGAATTACAAGACAACCTTACAATGATTGTGGATATGATGTTAAAATGAAGGTCAAGTGTTTTCTCTCTTTTGATTTTGTGAATAGATTAAAATCTCAGGATAATTGCAAAATGAACAAAACGGCAAAGTCAAAGAGAGCCTCCTACAGCTTTTTTGAATCTTCAGGACATAAAGAACAACAGTGCAAAGAACACATCTGCTTCAGACGCCCTTGCACTTCTCAGTTGTTTGCATAATGCAACTAATTACATTGGCATTTTTTACTAAAGGATCCGAGTACCTCCAACCATTTATCAGTGCTTAATTCAGTCGTACAGTATACATTCATTACGCAGTTAGAAACGACTTACGTTTGCATGTGCTCCAGTTAGAGAATCTGTTTTTGTAAAATTCCCCATCACAGTTTGTTTCTGTGGGTTTTCTCTTCATTTGTGGGAAAGTTGTAATTTTACTTTGTGAGTAAATCTAGTAACTGAACTTTGTGAACTAGACCAAGAGTATGTATATACAGTATACGAGAAGAGAGATATTAAACGTTATAAACATGCACTTTTGAGATATAACTAGAACGAGATACACAGAGTGACTGCCAGGTCCTTGTAAAGCCTACAAGTTTATTCAAGAATATGTCAGCTCGTTTTAAATTGCTGTCGCAAAACGGACCAAAATACTTTCATTATATAAAAGGTTAGCTTAGACTCATAGCCATTCAATATAAACGGCAAACTGATTCAGCATTAGAGCACACCTGAATATGTAATGCGCTTAATCAATCAGTGTGAATAACAGAAGACTTTATGATGCCAAATGTAGCAGTAGATGGTTCATTGATCTTTTTATTTTATTGAAGGCTTCAGTATGGGATAGTGCTTCACGATGTGTTGTTTGTGATTTGTATGTTTTACACTTGTCAAGTAACTTTTAATAAATGTAACATCTATGGCAACACCACACATCACTTGTGTATTTGTCAGTATTATATGCTACCCTTACCAGTTTGTGCTTGTAGATTTTAATGTTTTTGAAAAGTGTTTTATTCTCACCGATGCTGCTTTTATTTAGCAGTAATGTTGTGAAATATTATTTAGGGCTGTCAAGTGATTTCAAAATTTTAATCTAATTAGGTTAATTAATTGGCACATCATGTAATTAATCACACATCAATTTTGGCTGAGATATATTACCCCACACAATCATTTGTAAGTCAGTGTGTTAGATGAGAGAGGCATTGAATGGACAGCACAAAAATTTGCTTTAGAAAGATTTTTTTTCTACGTTACATAAATATAGTGGTTTAATTTTTTTGTTTAATGAGGATTAAAATGTGAAATTGAAAAAAGCAAAAAAGTTTTGCTTGAATTTGGGATGGTTTTTTTTTCCGAAATTGAGCAAAACCAGACAATATGGACAATATTGTCTAAATTTAAACACAATATTAACATCTTGAACTATTGTATAAAACATCACATTTGCAATCATTCACTTATGTTTTTTTAACGCATTATTTCTAATTTAATAGTAATTTAACCAATGCTAAATTGATAGCCCTAATACTATTACAATAGTTTCCTAATTAAATAAATTGTAAAATGTATTTTTTTTTCTGTGATGACAAAGCTGAATTTTCAGCATCATTACTCCAGTCTTCAGTGTCACATGATCCTTCAGCTCCTTGAGCATATTCTAATTATTGATTAATAATTAACTTCAAAAGAGAAGCATTTTGATCATTTAATTAATTTAATGCATCCTTGCCTAAAAAAAGTATTTGAAATAAATAAATAAATAAAAAGCTTTTTGACCCCAAACTTTTAGATCCTCAGCTGGAGGAACTTAATTACATATAAATCTATTATATGTGTGTTAGTAAAGATTAACTATGATTTGTTTGTTTGGTGTCTTGTGTAATGTATTTATAATAACATTCACCATTTATTAATTTGCAGTTCTAATTTTACATGAATACATACTTTAAATGATTCAGCACAGTACAGGTCAGTGAGGAGATTTGTTATGTGTAACATGATCCAGAAAGGTACAATGACAGCACAATAACGCTGATATTTCTGAGTTGCTCATGAACAGAAAAATGAAACACAGACACACATTATTATATATCCATGAGAAAATACAACATGAAATGTCATTTGAGTTTATTCAGACTGAAGACCTCAATTCACTATTAAAAAATAAAAATAGATTACTATTATAGTAGTTTTATTCTGTATACTATTTTTTTTGTCAGTGCATATTTAAATAGTAAATTTCGACATGGTTCCATCTAAGGGTTAGTAAACTTCTGTTAATCTGCATATACTGTATATGTGGCTGACACGGTGAGTTAGATGTGGTAATCCTGTGATAATAATACTTCAAGTTAGCTGATGCATTAACTCACATTAACAATGAGCAATACATTTGTTACAGTGTTTATTATACAGTAAAAATACAGTATTTATTTATATTTTCTTGTTAACATTAGATAATGAAAATGTAACTGATTATTGTTAGTTTAGGTCCATGAAACAATGTTAACAGACACAACTTTTGAATAACGTTTTAGTAAATGTTGAAATGAACAGTAGTTAACTAATGTTAACAAACAGAATCTTATTGTAAAGTGTTAGCAGTTATTCTATGTGATGAAAGGCGATTATGTTTCAGGCCTCAGTCCTTTGTCTGGTCCACCTGTCGTGGGAGAAAGAAAATCGCCTTTTGTCCAATGTGTGTTCTTGGGCCGCGTTTCATTTTTCCGTTCTTTTTTATTCCGACGTACCAGTTTTCACCATGCGTTTGAGACTGATACGTGTTGTAGTGGTTTTCCTCCATCCTCTCCAAGAAATAACTTTCATCTGTTACTAATGACTGCAAAGACAGGAACGTACATATAGTTGTTCAAATGCTGATGTAGTTTTATCCCTTTGTATCAGAAGGATTTCTTTAGACTTACTGAAGCGCACAGCTTGCCGTCTTCATTCATAGAGAGGTAAAGTCCTGTCTCTGCTCCTTCAATGACCACCACTCCTGGACTAGTTGCTTTTATGCGCAGTATACCTTTAAAACCACACACACACACACACAGTAAGACTGTTGTAAATATGGGAGGACTATTGAAAATGATACAAACAATCCTACATTCCAGAGCAGTGTCCAACATCCACAATAACAGAAGATCAAGGACAAACGTTTTTAGGGATGAAATTAAGTTTTCAAGCAAAACTAGAACTGTATAGCAGTATAAATCATTTTTGGTAACACTTTACTCGTTACATGTACTTACTGTTATAATAACAATAAATTGCATAATGCATAATTATATGCAAGCAATCAACCCTAATCCTAACCCTAACCATATAGTAAGTACATGTAGTTAATATAATATTACTCAGTACTTAAATGTATAATTACACTGTAACAGGGACACTAAATTGTAACCTCATTTTTAATTTCAAATTATCACAATAGTCTATAATTTTGTGATACTATTGAGCATTAGAGTAGACATGTTTATGTAAAATATAAGTCTTTTTAACACTTTATAGGCTGTGTATGTTATGTGTAAATGTATGTTTGTGTGTGTGTTTGTATATATATATATATATATACACACACATTATATACACACACACATATATATATGTATATTTGTGTGTGTGTGTGTGTGTGTGTGTGTGTGTATATATATATGCAATGTGTAAATGTATAAATTTGTGTATGCGTGTAATAGTATGTGTTATGTGAATGTGTGTAATAGTATATATGCTATGTGCATATGTGCGTAATAGTATATGCTATGTATGTTGTGTATGTGTGGGTGTGTAACAGTATATATGTATGAATTTTATGTATGTGTGTAAATGTGTATATGTATCTAATAAGCTATAGGCTATATTTATTTTGTATGTGTGTGTATATATGAGGATAGATGGATGGATAGATATAATGGTAAATTACTGACAAATATTAAATTAATTTTTTTAATAATTAATATTTCATCAAAAGCAATATTGAGGAAATAATTATGCTTTTCAGCACTAAGCTGCTCTTTAAAAATGAAAATATCAATATAATCGTTCCTAATTACTTTCATCCCTATGTTGCCTACTTTATCATCCCTATGTTGCCTACTTTATCATTTTATTTTATTTTTTGCATACTTTATTCTCATTCTGTCTGATAGCACTCACACCATTGAGCACCGCGTCATATGCAGCGTAACTCACTGTAGATGTCTTCCTCTCTCGCTCCAGCCACAGTCCCGTCCTCGAGGATCTGAAGGTGAAATCCTCCATTCATGCAGTAGAGTCGCGTCAGCTTCTTAAAGTCGTGCAGGCTGAATCTCACCGCAGGATCGGCCTCTGTCATGCCTACTATTCACTCAGCTCTCCTGAGCACAGGCGCTGTTTGGAAACAGAAAATGGCCGTGTCTCACTGTCTAGCGGTGTGCTTACCTACGGCATTTTAGGGCGGCTGGCTCGGAGCGTGCGTGCGGTGGCCGAAATGCTGTCTAGGTAGGCAGCTCTGGAGGGTTGAGACACGGTTAGTAATGCTGAAGCTGCAGGGCGCGATGAACGGTTTGTATTGATTAACCCGAGACTTGCCCGGGCGGTTCAGCAAGACATGTCATTATGACATCCCAGGGAAAAACGCACAATATATATATTATTAAGATTCATTTTTAATTTATATCTTATATATCATTAATATATTGATTTTTAGTTTTTTTTCAATGTAATCATTTCATAATATTTAGGTAAATAATACTTGTTTAAATAATTTGTTTCATTAGTTTGATTATTAGAGTCAATTACAAATCTTTTACAAAGCTTTAACAATGGCAGGTTCTTAAGAAATGTAATTTTTGTAATCAAGTTGGTTGCATATTTGAGAAAAAAAAAAGTAACCCTGGACCACAAAACCATTCATAAGTGTCAATTTATTAAAATTTAGATTTATACATCATCTGAAACCTGAATAAATAAGCTTTCCATTGATGTATGGTTTGTTAGGATAGGAGGACAATATTATTTTCAAAATACTGAGAAAATCGTCTTTAAAGTTGTCCAAACAAAGTTCTTAGCAATGCATATTACTAATCAAAAATTAAGTTTTGATATATTTATGGTAGGAAATTTACAAAATATCTTTACTTGGTATCCTAATAATTTTTGGCATACCCAGGTGAAAAACAAGTGCACTTCCATAATGTACTTAAAGTGCTCTATTTTCACACACTGATTTTGTACTTAATATACTAAAAATGATTCTTTAGTACCTCCTAAGATAAACTTCATCTAAGTGTACTCAACTGTGTTTTGAGACACCATGAATATGAACTAAAATGCGCTTTTAACATATCTCTGTATTTAAAAAATGTATTTAGTCACCACTTGTAGCACACTTGAACTCATCTTTCATACACTAGTACACTCAAGGGAACTAAAAGTGGTAACTAAATTTTTTTTTTAAATACCAAGATAGTATGTTAAAAGCGCATTTTAGTTCATATTCATGGTGTCTCAAAACACAGTTGAGTACACTTAGATGATCATAAGTTTATCTTAAGAAGTACTAAAGAATCATTTTTAGTATATTAAGTACAAAATTAGTGCACGAAAATAGACCACTTTAAGTACATTATGGAAGTGTACTTGTTTTTCACCTGGGTAAAAGAAAAATTGATCATTTTGACCCATGCAACGTATTTTTGGCTATTTTTGTGCTCCAGGGTCACATACATAATGCGAATATTAAGGGTTACTCCATTTGACCTAAACAAAACATGTCTTTTCACAAGTCTTTTCTAAAAGGCTGGTTACACAGCTATAATTTGCTTTAACCACTATAATATATGACTATAATTTGCCAGACAAAGGTTTTTCAGATTTGAACAAAGTCACTTCTCTGCCCTTTAATATATCTGTATTCGTACATTACATTGGCATTATTTTATCTTGCATCCTCACAAGGACACTGCAGCCTTTTTGAAAAGACTATGATTATTTATTTACCAAATATGCAACCAACTCGATTACAAAGATTACATTTCTTAAGAACATGGCACTGTTAAAGATTTTTTAAAGATATGTAATTAGCCCATATAATACAGCAATGTGGTGATGAAACAAATTATTTACACGTGTTATTTAAATGTTATTATGAGAAAAAAATATTACAATGTAAAAAACCCTCTAAATACTTATGACCATAAATAAATGAATAAATCCAGGTTGTCCCTATATACACCAGAATTTTAAACAATGGCATGTTTGATCTGCAAGATTTTAAAGAAAAACCTACCACTACCATGGATAAATATAAATGGAGTCTTATAATACACTTATAAAAAAAAATCAATTTTTTTTATTAGCATTGATGGTTCCATTAAGAACCTTTAACCTCCATGAAACCTTTCTAGTACACAAAATAGGCTGTTCACTGAAAGGACCTAAAACTGTTCTTCAATGACGGCGTGTAATTCAAGGCTAGTGATGGAGATGGACTGGTTTGTCGTTAGGAGACAGAAGGCTATTTTATTGTGGCAGCTGTCTAAATCTTAAGCAGAGGATGATTGTCAGCAGTTTTATTTTAGTTCTGGGAGCAAAACAAAATAAAATACAGCTTGCCACTGCAACTTATCTTTTAAATATGAAAAGCTGAAACATCTTTCAATAATTGATTAGCATTCTAAAAATATATATCTTGCCTCTTTGTTGCCTCTCGCTCATAGGAGTTGAGATAATGTTCATTTTGACAACACAGCACATTCAAACGGCTGATAAGGCAGCCTGACGTTAAAACCACCCCACCACTGAATTTGACTTCTGATAACACGACAGGCCACTGCTGATGCTGTAGGGTCTAAGAGAACATTTTATTAGACATGATGCAAAAGTTCATGTAAATACATCTGTTTATTTGTATCATATATATCTGTAGTAACGGAAGAGCATAGTGAAAAGTGCTGCTCAGATATCGATTAGGATTTGAAAACAAGTGTTGATGGCTAAATCTGTAACACACAATGCAACGCTAAGCAGTCTGAAGCTGGAGATCTTTTATTCGTGTATTAAACAAGATGCTTCCACACAAGAAATGGAAAATATTCTGATCTTCTCTTTTTCCCTCTCTTGAATATATATATATACCTTTGACAACTGTTAAGACAAGCACAGTTTTAGATTGTACAAATTGAAAGCAATATATGTTTGGCACAGAAATAACAGATTGCAACAATATAGGTGAGTAGAAATTCCCAGAGAGTTAAAACCCTGCGCCTGCACCACAGTTTGACTGATTAAACCAATAGACAGGTCAAGGGTAGTTTAATATGGATTAGTCTGGACCTGATCCAAAAAAAAAAAAAAAATTACAAATGTACACTGTCATACAGGATCTGCAAATCTAAATGAAGTGGGCCTGAGTTGATGTTTGGTGTAGCTAAGTGTGATTGTACTGTATCTGACAATTCAAATCATCTGTCTGTATAAACGGTATAGGTACTGTAATCTGCATTCGTTGTTTTGGTTGTATACTGTGGTGTTACTATGTAAGCCAAGGAACAAATACGACATATAAAAACAAACTCATGTTTCACATTGCATAATTCCTATATGAATTAACAGGTGAAATTAATAATAAATGGCTTTCTTAGACACAAACCAGCCCCTTTAAAGCATTTACAAGGAGTGAAAGTGCTTGATTTGCATTTCTCGACTGATATCAGCGTAAAAAATAATCGTCAGACTCATCTCCATGATAAGGATCACTTTTTGAACTCACACTAATGATTACAGAGCTGCCAAAAAAAAAACCACGGCCGTTTTTCAAAATTACAAGTGCAAGTGGGTATAAAAGTACAATCAACTATGAAGAAGAAGTAGTAGTAGTGTGGGACGTCTGGTGTGGACGAGTCAAGAAAACGGCTAAAAAAAGGAAAGAAGCTAAAAAAAAGGCACATATTTTCCCTTTTTCTGTATATATATATATATATATATATATATATATGTTAATAACATGAGTTGTTTTAAAACAGTGAAGATATGATGTCGTACAAAACGTATTTGATTTTCAAACCAAGCTGAAGCCATTATCTCTACATATTATTGAAATGATTATTTCAAACTGTTATCATCTGAAGTTAAAAAGTAGGATACTCTGATTCTGACTATATAATCTGCGCATACTGGACTGTAAGTGCTGCGGTGCTGCATCTGCTCCAAAAATAAGAGACGTGTGGAACTCTACGTAGTAAGTGACCTTAGACAATTAGCTTTCTTCTACTAATAGTTGATGCTGGGAGTCAAACACCTGAGACGAAATGTATGGGATAATCTATCCGTGAGATTCGTGGTTATGGTCAACAGTTCAGCCGTTTGTTAGCTTTTTAGAACCTCTAATTACCCGTCTCTTCTTCTGACTCCACTTGGCTGCGGTCAATCATGGAGTTGTGTGCTGGGTTGCATACAGTCCCGCTCTCTCTCTCACAGGCCTCCTCCGCCTCCCTCTGCTTTTCCGGTGGAG
>JAFVLL020038983.1:0-22508 GCA_021397915.2 Tor tambroides
CTGCCTTCTTGGCTTGGATGAAGTAGATGAAGTAAATCAAGCACAGGAGATGCAGTGAACCGTGTTATAGAAGGCATGGAAATAAGTACAGCGCTTGGTAATGGGCTTCCTGAACTATGTGAACTCTCTTAACTGCAAAGTGTTGTTGACTCAGTGCTTAAGACATCTAGGCATGCTGCTTGTTAAGTGTGTGTCGGTTTGTGTCTGTGTACACACACACTGCCTGTGTTTGTCTTGCAAATAAAAATATTGTTAAAAAAGGAGATTTTCAAATAAACAAATTAAAATAATATATAATAATTAAAATAATAATAATAATATATAAATCTATTTATATACACTCCTGTAAACGTTTGAAATCACTAAGATTTTCGAATATTTTGAAAGAAGTCTCTTATGCTCACCGTGGCTGGATTTATTTGGTCAAATATACAGTAAAAGCAGTAATATTGTGAAATACACAATTTAAAAGAAACATTTTTTTTATAATTAGTTGAAAGCAGTTTTTGCTGTTCAATGTTTTTGTGAAAACTGCTTTTTTCAGGTGTTTTTGATGAACGGAAAGTTCAAAAGGGTAGAATTTGTTTTAAATGGAAATCTTTGCTATAAATGTGTTTACTGTCACTTTTAATCAGTGTGATAATGTGTCCTTGCTGAATAAAAGTATTATTATTATTATTATTATTATTATTTAAAAACTTTTTCATCAAACATTGATAATAAGAAATGTTTCCTGAGCACCAAATCAACATTTTAGTTTCTGAAGGATCACGAGACACTGAAGACTGAATTATTTTTTTAATTAATTAAAAAAGATATCTAAATACATTCTATATTCCCTATTTACTTTTGAAAATGATTTCTGAAAAATTGAAATTGATTTCTGTGTGGATCTTGCGTAAGCACTGTCAAGTGGATCCGCAACGTGTCAAGTCAAGGATTTTTACCTGACCAGCTGTTTCTGTAATCTGAAGTGTGATTCACTTTAGTTGCAGTCATGAAGATTTTGATATTAACTTAGATGAGGAGTCGTTTTTGATAGAGTAGTCTCACTGAAGTCCTTTTCTCCTGATATTTGCAGTATGCAGAATTAATGCTTATGGTTATAAAGAGAATCTTCAGAACATATGTCAGTCTTTGAAATTCAAAATAAGCTAAACTGCATTGTCTTTTGACACTGTAGCTTTCTGATGAATCGTTGTTTGCTTTTTGTGTGGCTAATTATGGGCACAATAAAAATCTGGCTCAACCAGATTTCTGTGTAGAGCGCTGTTTTGCATCAGCGTGTGTGTCTCTCTCAGAGCTTAATGAGGGTCGGCGTTTGGAGAGCGACTGACTTTACCCCTCAAATAACCGGCTACAACCAGCATCCTCCTGTTGTCACGTCCACTGGTAATGAAAACATCTCACTGTCAAAGAAATTGTATTAATATACCCAGATGTCTATTGGAAAACATAGCCGAAACTGGCATGAAACCATACCGCAAGTCATAATGAGAGAACTGCAGCAGTTCGTACTGAATTATATATTGCATTCGTGTGATTGGATAAGGTGAGGCCACTAGAACTCAGACTTAATAATTTAGTGGTTGCATTACTGTGGAGATGATTGCGTGGGCAGGATAACATTTGTTTATTGGGTGTGAGGGAGGTAAACAGAGTGCCACCGGAGGGTATAATGTCTCGAATGAGACACCATGGCATATTGTGAGAGTGGAAAAAAAAGGCAAGTTGCAAATTACAATGTTTAAATGCATTTTTTTTTAAGTGCTGCAGGTCGTAAAGGAATGGGTTTCCCCCAAAATGAAAACTGTCATTTGTGACCAGCTACATCATGTTGAATAAATTTGATCTAGAAAATCATTAAGTATAATGAAGAAAAAAAGAATGTGTCAGTTTTCTAATGTTAAAATTATTTTTGTACTTCGAACCATTGTTGACATTTAAATTTTAGCTGTCACACCTGTTTTTGGGGGGAATTGGTCTGGATTGTTTTTAAATAATTTTTTTAAAATAAATTTTTTTAAAATGTTTTTTTTCATAAAAAACAAATTAATAGATTATTTTATTTACTTAGAAATGTGTTTTTATATGTATTTATTTTATTTTATTTATGTATTTATTGTATGTATGTGTGTGTGTGTATATATATATATATATATATATATATATAAATAACGAAAAAGGGTTTAAGCATAAAAACAATAAGTGTAATACTGCTTTAAATTGTTGTCCCCCCCAAAAAAAATTAAAAAGTTTTCTGTTTAATTTTGTTTTTGTTTTTCTGAGTAAAAAATAAATAACATACATTTATCCCTGATTTATAGAAGACGCCCACTAAAAGTCTTGTCAGGCATATTTACAACAAAAATCAATTTATGACATATTAAAGGACTAATTACTTTCACCCCAAATACTAATTAGTTGTAATTTTACATTTTTAAAATTTGCCACTATCCTAGGTTTTGCCTATTTGTCAGTAAGAATTTTTTACTTATTTAAAACACAATAAAATTTAATATGGGTCAAAGACGTTAAGATGTTCGCATCAAAAGAAATTTACAAAAGTGATTTTATGTCCACAGAAAGCACATTAAATGTAAGTAAAGTATCTAATTTTAAGGTTTCAAATAAGTTTGTGGAGAATAAAATGTCAAAATTTGGTTGAAATAATGTTACATTGTCATTCAGTGTAACACAATATTTATGTAAAAAATCAAACAACATGCTTATTTTGACTTGTACATATTAAAATATATAAAAGAATAAGGGAGCATATTAAATTTCTAATTGTGTTTTAAATGAGTAAAAAATTCTTACTGACAAATAGGCAAAACCTAGGATAGTGGCAAATTTTAAAAATGTAACATTACAACTAATTAGTATCTGGGGTGAAAGTAATTAGTCTTTTAATATGTCATAAATTGATTTTTGTTGTAAATATGCCTGACAAGACTGTTACACTGAATGACATTTTAGTGGGTGTCTTCTGTAAATCAGGGAAAAATTTTATAGCAAAAGTTTGGACAGGACCCTTCAGAAGGGGGCGACCCAATACTTTTGGCAATATAGTGTGTGTGTACATAATATATATATATATATATTACTGTTTTCAATAAACTCTAAGAAAAGTCCATAAAAATGGCATAATATGAATTAATTTTCAGTATTGATTTTTCAGTTGTTTTACTCATAATTTGCATAATTTTGTTTTAGGTTAAAGAAAATGTCTGCAGACATTACTAGTATCTTTTCTGTTTTGTTTTAATTGATTTTTTACAAATAGTGTTAGTGCAGCTCAAAAACCTCAGTCCTCACCAACTTCAGTTTTAAAACTCTGTGAACATTCCGTCCAGTATCTTCTTTTATATTGGTGAGGGTGAGTAAATGATGACAGAATTTTCATTTTTGTGTGCCCTACTCCTTTAAGCCTCTGCAGTCTCTCATAAAAGTAATTAGTGGTCCATGGATTTTGTAGAAATAGCTCATAGAATTCGAGGACTCTGAATGCTGAGTGACACTCTGGGTCCCCATGGCAACAGCACACGGACTCCACACACCGAAATGGCCTCATTCACCCCTTCCTCATTTAGATATTTAGCGCTCGTAGGGGGCTGATGATTTAGCCCATAAATCCTCAGCCTCCTATACTATGAGTACACAAGCACGCACATCACCGAGGCTTTTCTCAGCGTGCACAAACATGCTAGCTAGGTTCCACATTCATTACTGCGCCATATGTGTGTGTTTTTGTGTGCGTGGAAGTTTGTGTGTGTGTGTGTCTTGGCGATCTTGAGTGTGAGTGGAATGGACATGGGTGGACGGAACAGTGTATGTGTGCTGTCCAGTCAGGTCCCAGGGGCCGCTCTTCATGCATGGGAAAGCGTGCTGGAGTGTGCGTCTGTGTTTGTGCATGCTGAGAGTCCACATCTGTTAGCGTGGCATACATTGCTTTCCCTCAGACAGCGCTACTGAGAGACTCTGGCACTGAGTCGTGATGGAACAAGCTCATTATACCAAACCCTCCCTTCTTCTCCCAGTAACACACGAGAAGTGGGCCGTGTGTGCGTGTGTCTCAGAGGCTGGCCTGTCATACGTGTATGTGTGTGTGCATGTTGTAGACAGATTGCTTCTCCACCAGACCCTAATACAGAATGGCACACAGTTAAGTTGGGCGTGCAATCGTGCATTTGAAAGGTGTTTTTGTCTCTGTCATGTCGTCCGAACACATGCCTCTCCGTTGCCGAGCTAAGAAGCAGAGGCAGGGAGGTGAGGGGAACTTTTTATCCAGTTCAATAGTAAGAGAATTAAGCATGAAATGACAGAGAGCTGGATAACAGCGAGAGAGCCGGCTCTGCCTCTGCTGGAGTGAGTTTTTGGCCTTAGAAAGTGAGACCAAAGGCAGTTTTTAGATGAGTACCCATTACTTCCACAGCCAGCTTGGACTCGTAGAGGAAGATTCAGCTGTTCGGCTAAGGACCGGGCAGTAATGCAAAGGTGATCTCTGTCATTAAAGGGCAGGATGACCATTGATTTTTTTTTTTCTAGGAAATCGAAAAGACTAATGTTATTCATTGAAATTATCTTTTTTCATCTTTCCATCTTGGCTGTACGCCTCCATTGATTCGCCCGTTCTTGTACGTGAACAGCGTCTGCTCGGGTGCAAATGAAATCTGAGTCTGTTTCATAGAACCACCGACTCAGCCTTGGCCGTGAAGACTTTCTGCTGCGCCTTTTCCGTGATCACACGTTCGCCATTGATTATGCCGCCGCCAAGTTATTAGATAAGACTGTATCGCATCGCTTTTTCCTTTACAAATCCCTGTAAACATTGTAAGTCAGGCTAACTTCCAATTCACGAGCACATCTTTAGCGTGTTCATCATGATTGGAACCCTAAAGAGAGTGGGCATTACAAAGCTGTAGCCCACAAAGACATTGCCTATGAAGCTTATTTGTGTCTTGTCTGTTTCACTAGCTTTAAAAAACAAAATAATGAGGCTATGCTCCACAGATGATAATAAGAAAGCTCAAAAAATAAGGAGAAAAAGAAAGATTGAGGGGGGGGGGGGGGAAGAGAGATGTTATTGCTCCAAAAGAAGAGAATAATCTGCCAAACAGGTTTAAATGACCTAATGAGAACATCTCATGCAAAACTAAAGAGATTTTTGCTACTCAATGAAGTCTTTTCACTGCCATATTTCCACCGCACATTCTCCTAATAACACACACGCTCAGGCAAAACATTTTGTGGGGCTGTAACCTAGAAATACAAATAGGAGAATTTGCAAAAGTATCTCCATTAACACATTCCAGGTCACAGTCACCTGCTTTTATTATGTAGGTGCTCAAAACAGTCTCCAATGAGCTTGTTGTGCTTCATCGGAACCTCTCGGATAAACACTCATTGCGCTTATTTGAGTTTTAGGAATCGTAACCAGACATAAAATGTGAATGTTCTTTAGGCTATATATTAATAAATAAAACTAAATAGCATATGTATTTTATAGATTTAGGCCTAAGTCGTAATTTCTTTTATAACTTTTTTTTAATTATAAATAAAACCCTTATTTATCTTTTATCTTTTTTTTCATCAATTTGAAAAGTTTTTTCTCATCAAGGTGACTTGATATTTTTGCGGAAAGCGTGATGCATTTTGTTTTTTTCCAGGATTCTTTAATAAACAGAAGGTTCAAAAGCAGCATCATTTATATGAAACAATTTTGGTAACACTTTACAGTAAGGCTCCATTAGTTAATGTTAGTTAATGTATTAACTAACATGAATAAACAATGAGCAATACATTTATTACGGTGTTTATTAATCTTTGTTAATGTTAGTTAATGAAAATACAGTTGTTCATTGTTAGTTCATGTTGATTCAGTGCATTAACTAATGTTAACAAGCACAACTTTTGATTTTAATAAAGCATTAGTAAATGTTGAAATTAACATTAAGATAAATAAATGCTGTAGAAGTTCCTTTTTAGTTCATGTTAGCTAAAGTAGTTCACTAATGAACCTTTTTGTAAAGTGTTACAGCAGTTTTTGTAACATTTAAATGTCTTGACTGTCTTTTGATCAGCTTAATGTGTCTTTGCTGAATAAAAGGTATTAATTTCTTAAAAATCTTACTAACCCCACTTTTGAGTGGTACTGCATATGTAATTAAATGTATAACATAAATAATTGAATTTAAATAGAATTTTATGAAAGTCAGGGTTGACATAAATATTACTCTTTGAAGTAATCATAATTTACTAATATTCTTTTTTTTTTTTTGTTAGTGACAGTCGCATTGATGCGACGCCGTAGTCACTATTAAAAATTGAATTTGAAACCACCAATTAGAATTCTGTCCTGTTTTTCAGGCCTGGGTAATATAAAGCCTTAATTTGCATGGTGTTTGAGCGCTGGTGCTAGCGCTTGTCGGCTGGATGGCCAAAGGCTTGTGACTTTTTCCCCCAGCGTGACAGACAGCTCTGTCCAGCTTCAGTCCGGTTTTAATTAGGACAGCCCATCTGAGATTAGAAGGCGTGGGGCCCCAGGGGCTCCCATTTCCAGCCTGTTTGAATGTTTCTCCCAGATGTGAGTGCAGCACAGTGCCAGACCCATATCTTTAGTCTCAGCACGCTCCAAACAGCACCATGCTCTCCCTCAACACCTTCCTCCCTTAAAATAAGCCGTGCAACTCTCTCAAGCAACACTTATTAATGGAAATGGGGCTAGGCCGGGTGGTAATGGAGTTCGACTGTGGTTCCGAGGTTCCACCACACTCTCTGTGGTGAAATTAAGAGAACTGTCACTTGTAATTGGGTTGCTCTCTGAGCCTCGGTGTAATCTTTTCTCACGCTCTCAAGAGCTGCGCCATCTTGAGCCTAACTGGGCCAGACTTTGCACAATAGTCCGTCAGAATCTCTTCGGAGGATCTGAAATAAAACACAACTTCAAGGGGGTAGAGCCATGTCTTGGGTGGAGATTATTTCGCTTTTGTCTGTGTCTTGCAGAAAAGCAAATCATCTTCCTTTTCTTTGTTTTTCTGCAATGAGTGGATGACTGACATGCAAAGCCATATTGTTGTAACAAAGAAAAGTTTTGTTTGCTGGCGGCGTAGTGCTTTGTGGTGGATAAGATGGCTTGAGATATCTGCAACTCAGACATGAGTTTTGACTGCTCTAGAGATGAAAAGACATGCTCTTTTTGTTTGAGGATGGGTTTTGCTTCAACCTCTCTCCATCTTTTTGCTCTTGATCCGCCCCCTCGCCTTTAATCTAAAAAACATAACACAGTTATTGCTTTATTTATTCCCTTCCTATGTGGGGAGATTGATTTTTCTCTTTTCTTCTTCTTCCTTTCTAGTAATTTAGGAAGCGATCTGTTCCTTGTCTAAGGCCAGTGGCTTGTTTTTGGCTCACGCATGGGAACAGCATATTTTGGTATATAATCCTTATACCAGAAACAATGTTTGCTCTAAATTTTGGACATTGAGTCTGCCTTCTTTCCTTCATTCTCTTTGGTTCTGATGCAGGGAATGGTACCTAACCACACAAAGATGTTACGGAGTGTATAAAGGAAGTACGACTCTGATTGGATCAGGGACACTTTTTGGAATTGCTTGGTTAGATGGATGCCACAGCGCGTTTGAAACAGGAATGTCAGAATGGGTTCCCTCCTCTCGCTCCTTCCTGTCACTGCAGAGCTTATTAAGAAAAGATGGGCTCCTGCTTGAATGAACCACACACACAGAGCCCTGATGCGCAACACGCGACAGGCTCAACTCAATTCCCCACTTCTAGTGCCATAACATCCTCACCGTAAGAGATTTCTTTAGTGGCGGACTGAGTTGTAATTTCTTTACCCGAGTTACAATGGTTGTCCTTGCACTGTACCTTGTTGTCAAAATGTATATGAGTGTCCTTTGACATGATGCTTGAATGTGAACATTCCACAGGCTTTTTAATTTTCACATAATGTGCGCACCGCTTGTATAGAGCAGGTTCGTTTGAACTAAACAAACTGAGTGTTCTTAATGACCTTATGGGGTGAAATATTTAGCATTTGTAGATGTATATGTGTGCGTGCATATATGTATTGTATTTTAGGGTCAGTAAGGTTTTTTAATGCTTTTCAAAGATGTCTCTTATGCTAACTAAGGGAGTATTTATTTAATCAAAAAATGTATTTTTTTCATATGAGGGCAAGGCTGAATTCCAGGCTTCAGTGTCACATGATCCTTCACAAATCAGAAATCTTTTGTAATGTTATATTTAGAAAAATTTCTGAATTTTAGTGTATCCACATACTCTGATTCAATGACGGAAACACAAAATATCTGGTCAGACCTATAGTTATAGTTTAGCATCATAGCTTGAGAATCACTATCAGCGCCCATGGACACTTAATAGGATCCTTGTGAAAACCTGTAGTCCCAGCAGTGTTTTTTCTAAGGTACTGTTGTCTGCTTGAGCAACTGCTCTGATGTTTATTGATATGTCTTGCTCATTGATTCGTCTACTCCCTGGACAATTACGGCTTCAGTTTTCTCTACACGCTTAAAAGGAGTAGCACTGAAACATGAGGCCCATTTGTCACGCCTGGTTTCTCCGTTCTGTTGCAGTTGTTACGGATAGATTTTATTTATGCAAGAAATAATTCCTGTTTATCCATTTTGAATAATTGTCTATATATATTGAGCCGAATGGCTTTTTTTGTTCTCCTTTGACTCCCGTCACATTTGAAGGCCTCTGAAACGTTTCAAGCGAGCGAGCATTAGAAGTGTCCGGGATCGATGCTCTCTCTTAAGGGGCCGGATATTCCAGCCCGACATTACGACGGTGCATTAGAAGATTAAAAGTAATGTCTGAACGTGTGTGCCACTGCTTAATTGATTCTCAGGCTCCTTCTAGACGAGGTGTCGCCATCGATCCGCTCTGCCAATTTCTTGATTGCAACTCCTGATGTCAAAGAATCCGGCCTAATGCCATAATCATACACTTGTGATGACGAGGGAGTTGTTTCTAATCAAACACCGCGGGCTATGCCAGTAGTCATTTTTTTAGTGAAGCAATCAGCCTGTTAAAAGCAGTACTCAGAATGTTCCTTTAGTCTGTCCTCTTTGTCTTTGAAACACAATTGCGTGATCGCAGAATCCTTAAGATCGCTGCCGTCGCCCCCTTCGCTTTGGTTGATTTGCTAATTGTTGTTTACATGCAGATTAGTTTGCTTGCATCCCTCGAGAGTTCGTCCATATAAAGAGTTAGTTTATCTCAGCTGACACTGCTTCAGAAAACAGTTGCCCGAGGAATAATCATTAAAGAAAGAAAGCGTACATGCATTTTTATATTACTTCACTTTTCACTTCTTCGATCCTCGTTCAAAGGAAGGAAACGTATAGCGCGTTGCTCATGCCGTCTTAAATCCCAGCTACAGCCAGAAGCTCTAAGGTCAGCATTGCTAAATTGGGCTGTTTTCCATTCATGGCCTCAGATGCAGAGAAGTGGGTTAAGTTGGTATCAGCACGGTAGTTTATTAAGTGCGAAAACACGCCGGTTTGATAGCAGGAGGCAGCCTCTTCCTGGTGCTCCTCTAGAGCTCTGTTTTAATAAGGAGAATGCGCTCTTTAATTGTTGAGTGAGACCATAACAGATGCTTCACTTCCATATTAATGGAGAACCGGGAAGCTGGTGTTAAGGGGGTGGCAGCCGACTGTAATGCCGAGAAAAAAGATAAACAGAGTGAACTAGCGCAAAGTGGGTGAAATTTCCAGGAAAATCATGCAGAAAAAGACTCCTTCATTAGTTTGTTTTCCTCGTCCTGTTCTCCTCAGCAGATGATGTTCTCAGAGTTTGTACTGACTTTGCAAATTAGGATGCAGTGGCAAGCTTTTCCAGCCAATATAAGCCTGTCAATCACATTTGTAATGCAGTCGAGAGGGTGTTGATGTTCCTCGCCTTTCCCCTCGCTCCAACCTGTCGGGAACAGTAAATAATGCTGATAGTTTAGGGAAACGCAACGTGACGAGTTATCCCAGTGTGCCATGGCACACACCACTGAGGGACCAGGGAAATGGCTCTGATTATGTTTTGCATATTAACTGACAGCATGGAAAATGTCTAAATTGGCTGTCATTTAAGCTTATGAAATGGATATGGTTTTCCAAAATGAAATAAACATCATTGGTGTTATAGCAACATTTTTTCCCCCTTCTATATTGATAGACAAACTCAATTTTTGTGTCAATGCTTAGCGTTCATCATGTTTGGTTATGAGGTTCCTGTCACAAACACCTGCAGGCGAAGAAAACATTTTTTATTCATTTCTCTGTTTATTTTAGTTATTACGAGTCACAGAATTTAAAAATAAATGAAATAAACATATCACTCTGCAGACGTTCGTCTTGATGAATTTCAGTTTGTTTGGCCGTCAGAAAATGAATGCAGTCGTTTCAACCGCACGTTCTTAAGACAATGGATGCTGCATTTAGAAATGAATGTGAAGTTGTTTATTAAACCGGAAGCTGTAGAAGTGTCCTTCTCTCCGCTTGCGTCTGTTCTCGACTGCACAGGAACTGTTCTCAGCGGTGGTGCTTATTGATTGCTCTTCAATCTTGTTGATTTTGTGGTGGTGACGTCACCAAACCGGACACAAACAAAGGTTTCTAGTTTGATGGTGACCCTGGCAACAGTCACTGGAGAGGTTGTCCTTGCAACTACACTGACATTTGCAGCCTTTTTCTCTGACCTTTCTGTAGTGCCAGGATTAATCCAGTCCTCCTACCCGTGGAGCAAGTGGATGGATGCGAGTGTTGTGCGCAGAGCCAGGATGAGGAGCACCGGCGTCTTGCGTTTGAGATATTTTGAGATAAACGGTCACCCTGAACTGTCCTTTTGCTATTTCTCTCACTTTCATTTTTGGTTCTGTTCTTTATCTTGATTTCTCTCCCACTCTCCCTCACCTTCTCCACCTGCAGTTCACCTCAGTGTCCTGCAGAGGGCAATCTGTGACTGCGCTTGACCGTGAGCTCTTCACGCCAGTTGCTGAGCTGTATCGGAGAGCTATGCGTTTTGGATTGTTGTATAAACTATGCTATATCTGATGAGGAAATAACAAGCTGTGGCAGCTAGCGGACCTGCGTCCTTGCCCTGAGACTCTGGGGGCCGTTGAAGTCTGCGTGTCTATCGCGGGGTACAGGATAAGGGAGCCGGTGGATCAGGAATTGAAAAAGCACAATAAATGATTTCTGGCTTGTACTAATGGGATTTATTATTAACTGCTTGTCAGCACAGATGCACATTGATCCTGTTTTTCATGGCAGAGGGGGTGGCGGGGATGTTTTGCTCAAAAAACACATGCTTGCGCTCTGAAAGCCTGGTATCTAACATGATCTGGAATGGGGCCTGAGTTACGGATGTGAAGTGCAGGTGGAAGAGCATTGATTTATACCAGCAGGTTTGCCAGGGTTTTATAGGATTGGCTAAATGTCATTACTCTGCTGGTGGCAAGGTGATGAACTGTAATAAACTTTGATGTGGGTGGGCAGGTGTTGGGGTGCCAGTCACTCGTAAACCTCAGAAGCATGACAGATTTTGAGAGATTGTTTAAAAAGTGTTCCCCAGCCGGTACTTTGTTTGAAATGTGTGCTGCTTATTATGCTGGTATGAAGTTGTATTGACACTACCATTGAGAAGTTTGGGATCAGTACGATTTATTTTATTTTTTTTAACAAAGAATTAATACTTTTATTCAGGCAGGACACATTAAATTAATCAAAAGTGACAGTAAAGGCATTCATAATGTTAAAAAAAAATCATAATGTTTTTATTTGAAATAAATACTGTTCTTTGAGCATTCCATTCATCATAGAACCCTGAAAAATATTAAGGACTTAAAATATTAAGCAGTGTTTTCAACACTGATAATGAGAAGAAATTGTCCTTGAGCAGAAAGTCAGTATATTAAAATGATATATGAATTATCATGTGACTCTGAAAACTGGAGCAATAATTCAGTTCTGACATCACAGAAATAAATGACAGTTTAATATGTTTTAAAATATAAACTTATTTTAAATTGTAATAATATTTCACAGTACTACTGCATTTTTGATCAAATAAGTGCAGCGATGATAAGCATAAGAGACTAATTTCAAAGGAAGAAGAAAGACCCCTAAACTTTTGAATGGTAATTGAAATGGTATGTTGACTCTAAAGAGTTTGAACGTGGAGCAGACAGACTCTTCCTCGGTCTAGTTGCTCCAAAGTCTAGAAAGACCGAGTTTGTCCTAATCCTCCACCCTTCCTCTCATCCCAGTCTGAGAGCTGATTAATTCATTCTTTCCCTTCTAATCTCACATCAGCTAATGTGTTGCAGTCTACATCAGCATAGGGGTGTGTTGTTGTGCACATTGAAGGTCAAGTCCCTGCCTCTAATTAATTACTTTTTGGTTATATTCTCAAGTCAGGGATACAGATAAGCCAGCGTTTAATATTCAAGGAGTCTGTTTATTTTCTACTGTATTAGTTTTGTTATTTCTATCGCTACTCCACCTTCATGTTTTTGGCAGTATGTTTGCATCGAGTATTCAACTGGGTGTCTTTCCGGAAGGCTCTGTGGGGCTGTTGTCAATTATTTCATTGTTTGGGAGGCAGAGTCTTCATTAGGGAACCAGGGTGCGTCTGCTGGACTAGGTGGGAGCTCAGACTGCACTGGCACTGGAGTGTGTGGCCATCGGGGGAAATCTACAGCAATACTCACCTAGATGAGTGGAAATTGGTGAAAATCTTCAACAGAAGATTAATGGCATCAGTGAGGAGCTCAAGCAGAGACATTTGAGATATGATATAAATTTTAGAGGACTTTTAATTCTTTCACTCTGTTTTCTTAATTCTCGACACTAATTAGCTAATTTCTTTCCCTCGCTTTCTCTCCTGACAAAACACACATTTTCTTCTCATTTATCTCTTCCAGACTCTCTTTTATTTGTTAAATTTAGTAGTACTTTATTATTTGAGCTCCTTATTCGCACACAAGGAGATATTTATACCTTTGTGCGTCTGTGCCTTTAACGTTTTGTTCACTGAATACAGAATTGGCAGCATTTGCAATTCGATAAACTCTTTTTGCCTGGACACTAACCAGCTTTGCTTCTCCAAAACATTTTATGGACTTTATACAGCCCAATTTACTGTGCTGCTTGGCCCATTGTTGAATGAGAGTGTGATTTTTGTCTTACCCTGAATGAGATAATGTTAGTCCTCCTCTGAATGGGCTGAATTCCTCCACTGCTCTTTGTGTTCAGGTGATTAAATTCCAGGGAATTTGTGTCCATGGAAGGGGGACATCATTGTCAGCAATGGTGCATAGCAAGCAGACAAACCTTTTTGCATGTTAATCTCAGAGCTCTGCTTTAGTGTACAAAGGCACAATCTAAATTGGCGCAAATACAAAGAGACACTGAGATCACTTTACCAGCACTTAAGGGAGAAATATGAACGGCGTAACCGAATTTACACAAAGCCTGGTAATTTGCCGTAAGAGTTATCAGATTTCATATTCAAGATTGCTTGCATATTTGGATAAAGATGTGAGGATGACTTCATTGCAAACTAGAGTGGCTTTCAGTTTTTGAGCCTAACAGTAGATACGATCCACTGATTATATATATATTTTTTGAATATAATTATGTTATGATTTAAAATATCTATAGTAGTAATAAAATAATTTACCGATGATACATAAACATACAATAAATAATTTTAAAAAATTAAATATATATATATATATATATATATATATATAGCCTATATAAATTTGAAGTGAATACATCAACTTTGACCCTTGTGGCAAAAGGTAAAATTTGGGTTAAAACCCCCCCAACCCCAAACATGAAACTGAAATCTCTCTAGACAAGGGGTGTTTTTTTTTTTTTTTCAATTTTGGTGAAGTATAAAAGAAAACAAGAAGCAACAGGCTTTTCTTCAAACATGTCACTGTCAATACAGATTAAATAATCCAGGTGACGTTAATAAGTATAGTGAGACATGAAAGCGTGTCATGCCATCTTTGATACCTCCTCCGCCTTCACACTCCTTCTGAAAAAGGTTTTAGCAGCTGCGGTGGCAGACAAGTCCTCTTCAATGTCTTTAGTAAACGCTGCCTCCCGCGCGGCCTGTCACGGCGGAGGTTACCGCGATCATCCCTGCCGTTCACTAGTGACGCGTCGCCTGTAAACACTGCTCCCTGCTCTCCTGCTCGTGGCTGGGGGTGGTACGTGTGTGTTTTATATGTGTGTGTGGATGTGTTTATGGTTATTAGAGATTTTGGAATGGGGTCGTGAGCACAACAAACAAGAGGGGGTGGCATTTTTCCAGATAGTACCACAGAGCTGATGAGATATTGGGACAGGGGGGACACTTGTATTAATATTTGTGGCTATTGATCGATGGTTTCCGTAATATAATTTCCTCATTCGTTTTCCTCTTTGCAAATATTGGGGGTAAAAGGCAAGCTGCGACCAATATAAATCCTTTCCCCCCCAATCATATTTTGTCTTGGGTGTCGGCCCAGAGCTATAAAGCTCTCTAGCTCTAGAGGTCTTTATGGTTGGCATTGGGTAGCTCCTGCGTTTCGCTTTACCCTTGTCAGTCTTTCGTGTACATGAGCACAGACTGTGCAGAAAAGCCATAAAACACCCGGCCCTGCCAGGAGGCAAGTTTAGAGACTTAATTCTCAAATCAAAATTTTAAGTCAACATGAAATTATTTTTATTCATGATCAGTGCACAACTTGGTTTGCCATCTTTAAGTTAAGAACTGCATCACATTATGGATGCTAAATAAGCCAGGTATCTTGTTAAATTTCAAATTAATTAATTTCAAGTCTTTGTATACAAAATATTTGGTATTAAATGTGTTTATTCCATCAAATGCAGTTTTTACTTTAAGGAAAAATTGTGATAGTATTGTGAAATATTATTTTTTAAATATTATAATTTAAAATAGCTGTATTCTCTTTAAATATACTTTAATATTTAATATTTATTATTCCAGTCATTACTTCAGTTTTCAGAGTCATGTGAACTTTATACTGAAACATAAAATGAGATACTCAGTGGCTCAGATGAAAGGATATGTTTTTTTTTTTTTGTTGTTGTTGTTTTTTTTTGTCACTGTAATATGTTTTAATGTTGAATGAGATTTAAGTGATAAAGAGCCAGAAATTGTGTCCTCTAGCTTCAGCATGATTTGTTTGTGAATGTAATGGAATGAAACACCTGTAATCTTCTTCTCTTCAAGATCATTTCCATGTACAGACATGTAGAAGATGAATTATTTATAGCCATTATACAGAACATGTCTTGTGAGTTTTTGTGAGCCTGTGTTGATGTGCATGGTTGTAAGTGCATCTGTATCACACGCTGTCATAAAGGAACTCACCTGCTGCTGGAACCCTGAAACATCTGCTCTCGCTTCATTACAGCCAACTTCCTGTCATGCATTTTGAGCATCCTACTTTCTGTCCTCCTCGCTTTCACTCTCTAGTTGTGTTTTGGGTAGCGAGGTTGAGGGGAAAAAGGAAAACTGAATGATAAACAGATCAGCAACAATAGTGTGAAATGCCAGCCCTCATTTGCTTGTACAAAGGAACACGCTTGTGTATTCCCTCTTGTCCTCTGCCGTTTCTGTGTCTCTCTATTGTCTCCGGATCTGAATCAAGCTCTGCTGGATCTCTAGATGCTCTGAAAGCCTCGGCGGGCCGTGCCGCCCCAGGAGAACGTGCTCTAAATGAGCATCCTTCAAACGCAACATCTCCCATTCCACTGCACAAAAAATGCCAGGACACAGGAGGAGAAGTCAGGTCAGACTCCGCTTTGAAGCTTCTGTTCCCAGAGCCGCCTATTTGAAACAAAATCGCAATTCTCACAGAGTGTTTTACCCCCCGCAACTCCTGGGCCCCCAGCCTCGGGTTAACCAATTCGAACATGCCAACGGGAGGAGACGAGACAGACAGATTGACGGTGTGCAGCGCCTCAGAAAATCACAGCTAACCATGCATTGCAGTTTGCCTCGTTAACAATTCAATTGTTGTTGTCTCTGTGGATGTTTGTCCCTCTTTTGACGGTGGTGTGGGATATTATGGCTGTATCTTAGCGCAGATTTGGACCATTCTTTTATAGTCTCAAAAACGCAGAAAAATACAGAGAAAAATGTGACTAGCAAAAAAACTGTAAGTACTTTGGGTTTGATGAAGTAAATGTGAAGAGAAGAGAGGGCCCTCAGGGTACCTTCAGCTCAACTTACGATAGAGAGGAGCATGTAGTGTATATTTCAGATACTTCCCCCTCCCCTTGGCACTCTGTCTATTGTTTCTATTTGTTGTTTTCTTTTTTTATGTAGTTATAGCGCAAACACAATTGAAATTCCACACAGAATCTCAAAGAAGAGAAAACAAAGCCCAGTGGGATCAATGCATCCCTATTGTCAATAGTGTTGTCAAAGGTTTATGAATCTCTAGTAACATACAGCTTGAGTCAGTTTGTGTAGGGGGGCAATTAGAGCCGTCTAGGCAAAAACTGAAGTTGTCTCTGTTTTGTTTGTATTGGAGCCTCTGAAGTGTTGTGTTTTCCACCCACTATGTCTCTGCTGGCAGACTTTGCTTGTTCCTGGACATCCCTCATTAGCATGTTTCAGGCGCCAAACAAAATCAGCTATAGTGAACCTTTAGTCTTTGAAATTTCTCCTAATATTCTTTTGAGTCGTTTATTATTGATGCACAATAGACTGACAGAAAAGCAGATGAAATGTATCGATCTAGCAGTACCATATAACATTACTGATATGCCAATATTGCACTTTTTATTTATTGGTGTTAGGGATGTACAGTATTATCAGAACGTTATCGGAATCTGCCGACAATGGCTTGAAATGTAAATATTGGCATCTTTGCCGATATGAAAAATTATGCCGATATGCCTTGCTGATAAGACAAATAACTCACATGTGCTCAGGGTGTGCTAGCGATAAGATCACATCAGCAGTGTGGTCATTTCTTAAGCAAACTTTTGCCTGAATGGCAATTAGATTTACTGTTTTGGATTGCCGCATTTAATCTGAGAATGCAAGAATGATGCATCCTTTGTGTGATAGAGTCAACAGTCACTAGCGTGCACACATCTGGTAAGGCATTTATTTTCTTAGGGGGCGCTGTTGGCCAACTTGTAATAAAATGAAAGTAAAATACACAAATAACATTCAGATTGTGTTTCTGATTAAATAAAGCAGTAACTGATGTCAAGTATGGTTTGATTTAAATGTCAGAAGCTATAGCTTACATGAAAAAAATCACAAACATGACACATGTAAATTAAATAATTTTATATATACCGATTTATTCATTAATGTGTAATGTGTGTGTGTGTGTGTGTGTGTGTGTTTTTAATGGGTTATGAAACCTTAAATACAAAGAGCTCTGAAAGATTTTCAGAATTTTTATAACTCTTTTGCTTTAGACCATCTTCTAATGTTAAGTCTTTAAATTAAATTTTAAGGTTACCACTGCATCTGTCTGAAAAAAACAAACAAACAAACAAAAACAACCAACAAAAAAACAAAAAAGCTTTCAGTGTACTCCCATTATAAAAGAACTTCATTATTAAGTAAATTTTTGCTAAAAACTAACCGAAATTAAAAATAATTTGTTTATAATCTCTGCACAGGAGAGGCTTGGTGTTTTTTTCTAAACAAAAGGAAATATATCAGTATCGGCATCGGCTATCAGCCAAAATAAGTTGAAAAATATTGGCATATCAATTATCAGCAGAAATCCAATATCGTGCATTCCTAATTGGTATTAGTTTATATTGTTAGTGTTTATATGAATAATGGTAATCCTTAAGTTAAATAAATTGAATATGGATATTTCATTCATACTGTATTTTATAATGTTGTGATACTTAATTTCATCCTAACTATTAAAATTATTGATTTTTCTGTCTTTAATTTTATTTATTTTTTAGAAAATAATATAGAATTTTATTTCAGGACTAAATAATTATTTGCTTAGCATACCAGTTAGAATTTTAATATTGGTCCATCCCATACGTTGTCAGAAAAAGTACAAATGAATGACGTGATGTGTAGCTTTGCAACTTTCAGTGAAGAAACTGGTCAGTTTAGGCAACGTTTTATAGAGAAACAAATGCTAAGAAAGTCATCTTGCACATAGTGCTCCAGCGCAGCTAACTTTTGCCCTCTCACTCAAACTAATTCCTCTGTGGCGGTTCAGAATCAACAGAGGGTGGGGTAAATGGGGACACATCATTACCTAGTGTACCTGTGGGCCTGGACTGCCGCCACCGAGGTTAACTGGTTTTGGTTGCTCAACTCCAGTTGGCATGGCTACCGTCTCCAGGGGTAGCAGCCTTCCTCCTGCTCTCAGTCCCCATGAGCCTCAGTTGCTTTGTGTTAAAAGACAAGCCCACTCTTGATCCTGCCCAACTTGGAATGGAGGTGAAAACAAAAAGCCAGTAAACACAGTACCAGTGGGAGAGGGTTTGCGGTCCTCAGATTTGGCATGGTTTTTGTGTGTATCGAATATTTTACATGATACAAAACACAGCAGGCTAGTCCCTGGCAAGGATCTTTCGCTCTATCCTTGATGAATGATTCTATCTGAAGGCATTAGGTGATCTATTTTTCATGCGAGTCCTGTAGTCGCACCGTGTTGCTCGAGGTGGCACAGGGTCCCGTGTGCAAGCGCACATCCCTGCATCTGAAGTCTGCATGGAGACGACAACGACTATCTCGGCTGCAAAGGGAGATGATCTTGAGGTGAGGAAAGAAGCGCTGCTGGCTGTTGAAAGGTCGCACCTGTCATTTCTTAGAAGCTGAGTGGAAGATCACCTGCAGGCCACCACATGAAAGTCTATGAAACTCTTGTCTCGCCGTTGTAAAAAAAGAGCCTAAATGCGCAAATTCACTCCTCACGGAGCTGTACTACTAAAGAAAGACAGTGATATTTGCCCTCCCACTCAGCAACAGGCTTTTCTTCGCTATCTTGTTGTAGATAAATGTGTGCAATGTGTTTTTAACATTATTTTCCATCCAGCCATGACACACTTTTACTTAGACAACTCAAATGGATGTTCTATTTAAAGCACTAGTAAATTAACAGCAATTTGTGGATTTGATGTGGAGGACGGCTCGTTCGTATCCCTCGTCTCATTTGTTAACAAATCACCCAACGCCTTAACAAAGAGTAATTGTCTCACCTGTTTTCATTTAGCTGGGCGGCTTAGCCTCTCCAAATGAGCACTTCCATCTTATTTCGGCGTGTCCTACTTGAGGAGCCGAGCTGAGCCGAGAGCGACGCGAGAGCCCCCGCTGGAACTCCCCAACCTCGCTGCAAATCCACAGGAGGCCCCAAAGCTGCCCCGCGCCGGCTGCAGCACAGGCAAATTGCCACAGCTGAGAGAAGTCTCCATTCAACAGGCTAATTAATCTTGCTTTGTAAGAGTAGTCATGCCAGAACCTCCCCGGGCCAGGCTGCTGATGCAGGCCCTCTGAAGTTTGGAGGCTTCGTTTATGGGCAGTTAAAGATCTCTGCGTCTGTTATTAGGTGGGAGCGGGAAGAGTGGGTATGATGAATAGGTATTTCTACTGCTATTGAATGGACAGAGAAGTGAGGTGGAAGCGATTTAATGATGCGGATGTGAGGAGAAACAGCTTGTGTTTGCCCAAATCTCAGGCTGAATGAAGCCAATATCGCTGATTAGGACACTGGGCCTTCAGAGAGACGCAGAAAGCCACCTTTTTGGCTTGCTGTTGCTTGCTGCCTCTGCGGCTCACACTGTCATCATTGTCCGCTGAGGAGCCTTGGAGGTGATGATGAATATCTGGTCTTTAATTGCTGTTGCATTTTTTTCTAACTTGACACCTCTTTAACATTTTAAATTGATTTCTCTCTGTGGAAAACAGTAGTGAAACCAAACAAACATGACCCTCTTTGGGTATGTGAGATAAATAGTGTCGTCTACCCGGCGTAATTAAGGTAGGCTTTAAAGATTTTGTGTGGCACTGGTTGGTGTATGTGGTAATATAAGTTGTTTGTACACACGACTGTAAAAATAGCTTCGATTTTTGTGTGCGAGACAAAGAGCTAAGCATTGTGGATTCATGTCCAGATTCTAGTAGCTAAATTTTAATTTAAGAGAATAATTAAAATAAATAAAATATATTGTATATTTTCATATTTAAAAAAAAAATTAAAAAAAAACAATTGATATGTATACTGTATATAATATAAATGTGTGTATGTATGTGTCTGTGTGTGTGTGTATATAATATATATATATATATATATATATATATATATACATGTACATATATATATATATATATATATATATGTGTGTGTGTGTGTATATATATATATATATATATATATATACATATACATGTACATATATATATATATATATGTATATGTGTGTGTGTATATGTGTATATATACACACACACACACACACACACATATACATATACGTATATATACTGTATATGCTATGCCACTGCTGGGGGAAGCTTCACCTGCTCAGCTGTGCTGTCATTAATCACTGCAGTTCTCTTCCCTGAGCAGTTCAGCAGCCAAAAGTCAGGTCAGTCTATGGGTCTGCATGACAGACACGTCTCATCCCAGCAGGAATACAACCTCGGCAGTTACCAGCTAACACGAGGGGCCCTGTTTAGCCCTCACTAAAAGTTCCCCAAGTTCACTACCACTACTGTCACCTTCTCTGTTCTTGCTGTTTCTTTTTGTCTCTTTCTCTTTCCTCCATTTCTGCACCAATTCTCTCGGGCACCCTGGCCGCTGCGCTGTCAATTTTTTAGTGATGGACTCTAAACTAAGTTAAAGTTCTAGTTGGAGTTCATCTTTGTCTATCAGACTTCCCATTGAATCTGAAGTATAAGCATCCACTTATTTGCAGAAAACAAAACAGGAGGACTTGTATCTGTTGTATGTTAGTTAAGTGTAGATTACACTTGTTTTTAACCATCCTCAGGAGAAGAAAAGAATAAAGCTTGAGGGAGAGATGGAGAACATCACATCAGACACCAGTACTCATTTATTTCTTCACTCTCATCTTTCTGCCCAGTAAGGCTGTTTGGGTGGCACTACCCCTCTGCTGTCTGCAAAGGAGCCAGTTCATTAGAACCATATGCTACAATCAATTCAGCAAAGACTCCGGCTGAGCCCAAATGAGATCCGCTGTGATTTACCTTTTAAATGGGCCTCTTGTTTACCAGTCTATGACACTGTGTGAATATACTAAAAAGTGCAGCTTGCCTTGATTGGGCTCTGGTGTCCTTCAAGGTACTGGCGAAGTTACCCGAATCAACCTGCCTATATTCTCTTTCACGCTTATTGAATAGGGAAGTCCACACGAACCTTTTAAGACTATGAGCTCGATTGACTGCCCTTTGCAATTGATTGACCAAAGGATAAAATAAACACTTCGCTACGCAGTGCAGCAGATCACCTTGAAAGCCCGTTCTTCTCTACCTGGCATGCAGGAAGCCACATTTCTAAGGATGATAAATTCAGCAGTAATAGAAACATTCATGCCAGCCCTTTGTGCTCCAATGCAGAATTTTAGCCCAGTTTGGGCGGTTTTCTCCAGTGTCTTGGTATATCTATACTCTTGTAGCCTATAGTGACTTTTTTTGCTCATATTTTTTTCCTGTGGCAAAAATATCCTTTGACATGAAATGACAACACATTGACTATATAATTTTCATCAGAGAGAAAAAACTGTAATATCTAATTTTAGTAGATCAAAATTACATTTTAGTTGATGTGCAAAATGAAACCAAGTATTTAAACTTTTTTACCGTTTAACAAAAACATTTTAAAACTTGGGAAATCTTTGCACTTAGTTATTCATTGTCTGTGTTTTGACGTGTTTTAGTGCGTTATGGAAAAAAGCATGTTCACAGTGTGACTCATACATTCTGTCTAGCATGTAACTTAAATTTCACATGTACAGTCACATTGCTATGTACAGATTCAAGTTCAAGTATAAACAATACATGTAATGTGTTTATGTTGTGTGTGTATATTTGGGCTCATGTAGCTCATGTTGGCCATTCCGACATTGACTAATTGGGTTATTAGAAACAACTGGATTTTTCCCCTACATTTTCATAATTAAGAGTCATTGTTAGTTCATTAAATTTTTTTTTCCTAGTAATTTTTTTTCAAATTAAAAATAAAATCAATTAAAGGGATAGCTACCCCAAACTGAACATTTACTGAGCCGTATGTTGTTTAAACCTGTATGACTTTCTTTATGCAGACCAAAGAAGGTAGTTTAATGCTTTTTTTTTTTTTTTTGTTTAAGTGCATATAATAATAGTAAAGTCATCATCATCATCATCTTCTTCCGCTTATCCGTGACCGGGTCGCGGGGGCAGCAGTCTAAGCAGAGATGCCCAGACTTCCCTCTCCCTAGACA
>JAFVLL020038985.1:0-18626 GCA_021397915.2 Tor tambroides
ATCAGTGTTAATCAGCTCTGATTCTCGCAAGCTAAACAATTGCATAAGGAAAAGACACAAATATCTGGAACAAGATCTAGCTGATTAGAATAATGAATCATCTACCAGAAGAGGCTAAATGACATGGCAGCTTATTTGAGTGAGTGGGCAGAAGACTAAAATTGAATTTCTTCTCCACTCTGATTTTTTAGAAAGCAATCTTGAACTAAATCCACCATGCCATTCAACTAATAAATAAATAAATATATAAATAAAAGGTGTGATCTAGTTATTTGTTATTTATTTATTTATTTGTTTGTTTGTTTGTAAGGGTAAGCATTGATTTAAGGTCATTCTATAGTCATTATAGTTTTATATCATCAATATAATATTTTAAGATTTTTCATAATACTTATGTCTGATTGCATATTATTTAACCCACATACAGTATGTAAACTGAATAAATTATTTAAGTAAGCCTAGCAAGTAAGTAAGTAAGTAAATAAATAAATGTGAAAACAATCAAATGAAGAAAATAATAATTTGGGATAATTCCTGGAATATCAAGAAAAAAGAAAAGAAAAGTAAAGAAAAGAAAATGATGCCTGTCATATCTGAGTCACATGCATTTTATGTTTAAAGCTCTAGTATGCTGCAGGTTGAAATACCACCAAAGGTTGATCTATGAATTATCACGGTGTGTCCTTGATCAAGGTACTTAACCTCCAGTTACTCCAGGAGGACTGAGCCTGTTATACCGTAAGTGTACTGTAAGTAAGTGGTTCAGGCAGTGTCCACTAAATTACTACTCTGACACTTGAGCCTCTCACCTGCTATGACTTTACTGTACCATCAAACCCCCTGCACACCATGCGATCACCCTTCTGCATCTCTTCACTTACTTACAGTAAGTGCCACATACAATCCTCTTCTGAGTACTTAATCCTGTTTTGTACACACACAGTTTTGTTATTTACTGAAGTGACAACCACATAACATTATATTCAAGCAGCATACACTCTTTGTTGGCATCGATGGTTCCATGAAGAAACTTTAACATCCATTCTTTTAAGAACTGTTCACTGAAAGGAACCCAAAATGATTATTTTATGGCATCACTGCAAAAGTCTCCTTTTGGAACCTTTATTTTTAAGAGTGAAAAAAAAAAGTCTGTCTGTAGTACCTTTTTGTCTCTCTAGTAGTATCATAGCTCTCACCAGCCCTGTGGTCTAGGTTTATTGCATATGTTATGATCCAGACAAAGCAGCATCTTAACAAGCGTGAACAAGCTTGCATCTGTTGACAACAGTTTACTAACAATTGCAAGACAATAATACACCAGTCACTAGGCTCAGTCTCAGATGGCAACCACACAGACCGCCCACAATCCGTTCACTGACCATCTGATGTAAACTGCACACACACACAAAAAGGCCATGTTCAAGCTGCTACAATGATCATTTCTGAGAAAGAGCTATACTGAAACAACCAAAATATGGTTACATTTAAATTAACTGTTTTTTATTCAAGTCAAACATGTCATGGTCAACTCCAAGTTTTGTAAGATATTCAGACTGTTGTAATAGAAATAGAATATAAACTTAAGAGAAAATAAAGTAAATACAATCAGAGATTTATCTACTTCAACTTCATTCCTATGCACTATTATCTTTAACTTCTTTTAATTTACAGGCAATAAACCAATTTGTCAATGCTGTGCCAGGTGAGCAACAGAGCAAGTTTACTAAATCCGAAAAGCCATGCACATGGAACTGGTTATGTGATGCAAACATCAAAATATATTAGTTTACAAATCATATGCTATGGAAAAAGTGTTTTCAGGTCATAACATGGACAAGTAATAGGGAAATAACTAATTTAAAGCGGTCATGAACTGCTTCTTTTTTTTTTTTTTTACTGTTCTCTGAGGTCCACTTATTTGTTATTAAGATTTTTCCATCAAAAAACATAATTTAGAAGTAATAGGCTATTTTCTGTCCTGTTTTTAACCCCTCTCATCAGAACGCTCTGTTTGAATAGGCGTGGCTGATTGTAAATGCCCACTGCTGTGATTGTCTAACAGTTGTGTATGTTTGACAGTCTACGTCCTTCACAGATGGATGCTGCAGTGATTTAGGCTAAAACCGATTAAATGATCTGTTTAACAGACAAAGCTATAGTGATCATATAATAAAACAGTTACTCACACTTAGTTTGATATTACTGTCGGATCCAATATAGTCGGCACAGCATCGTCTTTTAATTTCAATCTTTCTGAAAATCCCATGTCAGATTGTGCCTTGTTTAAAAATGAAGTGAACAAAGGACCGAGTTCTTACTGACATGATCTGGATCTTTATTCCTAACGTTGGGATCAGAAGGAAGGCAATATAAAGACTGTTTTTTGGCACTTAGCACAGACTTCAATATAAGCTGTTTCTAGACTAATGAGAGAGTATTGAGTTGTGAAACTTACAGGATGTTTTTATAGTATAAATGACCTCTTATATGTCAAAAGATCAAGGGGATTTTAGTTTCTCAGTTCATGACCCTTTTAAGTCTTTATCAGTTGATAATCTGTCCAGTAATGAAAATGTCCTTGAAAACAAAACCTGTTGGTGTTTTACTGCGACTAGTGTTCATTGCAGCCAGAAACTGTAGTAAAGTGCTTCTATAGGTATGTTTTTAGAGTTTTGCAAAAATGTAGGTAGATGAGTCTGTGTTGGAAATACATAAAACAAACCAAAAATGCCTTATGTGTTGGTCAGACAGACTTTTTTTTTTTGGTCTAAGAGTTTTTTGTCACATGTGTTTCTTGTTTACAATCACAAGATGAATAAATGTTGCTATGGTTATCACTGTCAACCATTATAAATCTAGGTTATTAAAGTAATTATGTAATTATATTTTATACATACATATACAATGTATGCATTTGGCACACACTTTTATCCAAAGCAAGTTACATTGCATTCAGGATATATATTTTTATCAGTTCATGCATTCCCTGGGAATTGAACCTATGACGTTGGAACAGTTTTGAAAACATGATTTTGTCTGAGACTAAATTTAGTCTGTATATCCTCCTAGGGTTCTCAAGCTACAGCCACCAAACTCGGGTCTGACTTTCAGACTGGTCTGAAAAGTTTGTACAATAAGACTCAGTAAGCTGTCTATCACTAGCAAAGCTTAACGAATATCCAAGCACAATGTGCTAACATGCTAGCAACATGCTAAAAATGATAGCAGCATGTTAAAATATGCTAGCAATGTGCTAAATCATGCTAGCATCATGATAAAACATAACAATTTGCTGAATCATACTAGCAACATGCTAAAGCATGTTAAATCATACTAGCAACTTACTAAAACATTTTTGCAACATGTCCAATCATGGTAGCAACATGCTAAATCATGATAGCAATCTTAAAACATGCGAGCAATGAGCTAAATCATGCTAGCAACTCGTAGGATCAGTGTTCGCCAACCCATTGATCGTGATCGCCAGTATTGGAATTGGCCATGGAAAATCATGACTGGTGTATCACTAAATAAAAAAGTAAATAAAAGGCCCCAAATTGGAAGTACAATCTGGGCTTCTTTTTCAGTCAATTCTTCAATAGGTAGATCTTGCCTTTCATAAAGGCCGAGGTCATATATCTTGTGCTTAAAAAGGTTGACCACGGTGTTAGATCATGCTAGCAAAATACTAAAACATTCTAGGAACATTCCTAATCATGCTAGCAACATGCTAAATCATGACTGCAATGTTAAAACATGCTAGCAACATGTTAAATCATGGTAGAAATGTGCTCAATCATACTAAAACATGTTATCATCATGTTAAATCATGCTGGCAACATGCTAAAACATGTTAGTTACATGTTAAATCATGGTAGAAACATACTAAAATGTGTTAGCAGCATGTTGAATAATGTTAACAACTTGCATTAACATTTTAGCAATGTGCTAGAACATGTTAATAATATTTTGAGTTCAAGTAAAATATTCAAACTTCAAGCTTTTCAAAGTTATTTCAAACTTTCAAACAAGACTTTGTCAAGGCATCATCAAAGTTTGTTCATGAACATTACCCATCTAGTTAAATAATTGATTTTGATCATTTTAAACCATCTTCCTTAGTGCACATTTAACTGAATAGTGTTCATCTGCTAATAATCTGTCTTTTGTGGTGTTTTAGCTCCTTGCAGTTCTCATCATGTGACTACATAGGCTGCAACGTTATACTAATTTAAAGCGTGGGATATGACCGTGGGCTTATAGAAACAGTTCATTAATTCACTGCAGATGGACTGGACTCACGCAGAATGTTGATGGAGTCTAGATTAAAAGAAACTACAAATTTTAATGGGGAAAAATTATAAGATAAAAGTTGATGTGTGGGAGAATAGCAACTCTACTCCATCCCCCCAAATGAGAGGCATAGTTATTGTGTTTAATAAGCCAATAACACAGCCAGGGAAAGATCATGAACAACCTAAACAAAAAACAGTTGTGACACCTAAATTTATTCCAGTTAGTTTTAATTTTCACTTAATAAACCCCTCTGTGTATTAATGTTTTTATATTGAGAGTGTAGTAAGTTTATTGATTTGCATGTAAACTCTTAAAAGAGCTTTTCATTATGAGCTAGATTTTGACAGTCACCACCATTTGGTTGCACGTCAATGCACACTCTCTTTCTCTTCTCCTTTCAGTCATTTACAATTGTAATTATTCAGTATGTGAATTATGCAATGACTCTTTGGAAGGTTGACTTTTTAAAATAATTTACATAGCTTATTTTCAGAGTGAGACCTCAGAGAGATTTTGGGCATTTTTTAGAATAGCTTTCTGGGCAGTTTGTCTCATGCAGTGAAAATGTTTTTTTTTTTTTTTTTTTTTTGTGATATATCAATTGTATGTAAATGTATAGTATAATCAAGTGATAAATAATGACAGTTCTTGTCGTGTTCTGTCAAGCCACTGATTGCAACAAAATGCTCAAGCAGCTTACTGTTGCCATGGTTACTTCTTCAGGAGAATGCAACCTCTGTTCGTTTTGGTATCAGGTGGAAATATGAGCTCTGTCTAACTTGTAATCTAAATTTTATGGTTACTAAAATAATTTGAAAGATGTGTTTTGTATTTGGTCAAAAACTAAAATTATTATTTAAATACTATTAATAAAATATTAATAAAAATAGTAAAATATTATAATATTAATATAATTAGATAACAGAAGCTTAAAGAACATTGTCAAGATCAGATAGTTGTTAGAAACAAACAATCTTGTACAATCTTGTACTGTTTAGGCATACCATCAACAAATGCCCTCCAAAACTAACAATGCTGTAGTTTGCCTCTGCATTTTAACCTGTTAGCCAGCACCCCCCATTTTGGGCCTCACAGGTGAAAATGACCTACCTAAAATAAAATGGTAATAGTTCCTGACAATAATGTGTTATACACACAATTTAGGTATCTTTGGAAAGAAGACACTCTAGGCTTTACTATCCATCATCCAGAATTGATAATGCTCAAAAAGATCAAAAGTTATAGACACTGAAGTGCCTTGAAAAATGTTTTACCACAGTGAATGTTTTTTTTTATTTCAGATACAAATACATGAAATAAGTCCTGGAGCAATCCAGAAAAGTAATGGGTTGAAAGTCATATGTCTCATAAGTTTATATTTCAAATTTGAAGAAGATACCATGAAAAATTAGATTCCTGCAATCATTTTTCTGAGAATATTTCTAGTCCCCCCCCCAAATAATTTGAGTAATAAAAAAAATAGTAGTACATACTATGATTTCCAGACATACACTGATATTGCCAGACATTCACTCTGATTGCAGTCAGTAATCACACGTTGATGTGCGTCCATACAGATGATAATCATATGATGTAGCTATATATTACAATACGGGTCATTGACAGTATCTGTACATTGGGATATAGTCACAGACAGTCTGTATTAACACGCTGATGTGCGTTCATACAGATGGTAATCATGCAGATACACCCACATTCCCCACAACACACACACACAATATATGAAAAATGTTGAAGAAAAAAAAAAAAAATTATTTGTGCAAAAAGGCGATCGCTAAGTTACGCCCCCATCAGATGACAGGTGCGTCACAGCGTGCGTCACTTGCCGTCACGAGAGAGCGCCAAATTCAAATAAACTATATTCCGCGTATCTGTGACTTTTTTTTCAGTGGATGGTCTCGTTCTGTTTGTAACACTGTATGCTACAAAACCGTGTTGTTTTTTTACCACCAAGACGCTGTTTTTGAGCGTAATTTATTCCATAACGGACACAAACAATAACTCTCCCAAAGAAATGAAATGTAAACAAAGGAATTACCATCTATATTACAATGTTATTGTTTCATTGGACTAAAAGTGCTCTATTGGATGTTGTTCTGTGGACCCTTATCTTTCTAACTAAACTGGGATTTCAGCAGTGGATGCGTTTGTGACTCGTTATTACAATGATAATGGTACATACTGCTTTTTATTATGCATGTTTTGATGTGTACTGTTTACACAAATTTAGCAAATACATTCCTTATAAGCTTTCCACTGAAAAACAGCGATCTATCATCAATGCTTGAGGCTTAGAACTTCAGAATGATATATAGTTTGTCGAGATTAACTTTGTCCCGTTTCATTTAATCTATTCGTAAACAATGACACATGCAAACAAAGAGCGTTCGGTGCGCTGGCGTCCTGGTTTTCTGGAATCCAACTTGCCAGAGGATGAAATTAGTCCTGCAAAGACTGGAACTTCACCTGTGGTTTAGAAAAAAGTATTAGAAGGAAGAATGGTAATAGATAAACATATGGTGCATTAAATCCAGTTGAAACACAAATAAGGAGCTTTATGAAAAATACTGTAGACGGGAGAAGCCATTACAGACCTGCAGGTTTGAATTTCTTCTGATAATTACAGTTAGATTTTCTCAACTACCCTTTGGTCCTTAACAAAAGGCTTCCATATTCTAGTATATTTTCAGAAAGAATTTGTTTGCTCATTTTTTGGCAAGTACTGAATACAATCTTGGTTTGAAAGACACAATCTAGTTTTGTGGCATGATTGAATTGTTTTCACAGAACCATGCTTTAGTCTGCTCACATGGCTTAATAAGAAACTGTTTTTAGTGAGATTTTCAATAAGCAATATTTCCAATAACTTCAAAATACAGTTTTGGTACAAAAGATAAAAAAATAAATAAAATCTTTTGCCATCTTGTGATTATACTCAACATTAGAGTAAGTGTAATCACACTGAAACATGTGGTATACTGATTTTTTGCACCCCCTCCATTCATGCACAGGTTTGAAAACTGGAATAGAAATTCTGTTTTACCGGATTGTGATTGTGTTTCTGACTAAATGAGGGAAATCGGTAATAACAATCAGGCTTATTGCATTTGAACTGAACATTTGATGTTGTGGTCTGGGGTACAAGGACAGAATACAGAAAATGCAGAATACAGAAAAAAAATGGCAGGAAAACAACCACATTTTTAAACAAATAATGAAATAAATGGCATGTGAACAGATTTTAAACTGATTAGTAATCTAGATAATTCCTAAATGTGGTTATTGGCAATGGTGTGAATGGCATTCTACTAAAAATAAGTAACACTGTAACTATGTGTCCACTAACTCTCATCAATTTGCAATTACACCAATTAAGTCTCATTAGAATATCAATACACTGGTAGGTTGGGCTGTAGCTACCTGGTCTCATGACGAAAATGTATCTCTGGGAACTTTTTCGCAAGACTCTAAATACATACCAATAAGTACATATCACTGCCGTTTCCAACAGAAATTAACACTAGAGGTTGTAAAACAGCAAGCACTTGTAACTGTTTTCGTACACAGTTATGATTACAGCTCCATATGTTTCGCTTTCCGGACGTAACAAGCTTGCTCGATAGCTCAGCTGGCACGGAATTGGACTTAGGATGTGTAATCCTTGGGTACAAATCCTGTTAAAAACATAACTCACGATGAAACAGCTGAAAGATGAGAGATCGAAAAACAAGCTAAAACAGCATGCTTGTGATTGCGTATTTACATCACACTCGCTTTTGTTCATACTATCAGGTAGGTTTAGGTGTAGTGCAGATGGCAGATGGTACGTTATTTTAAAACGTCACGGAGCATTAGACTTAGAGTGCCACTCATCGGATATTTCAAGTCAGAACTGCGGTGACACCTACAAAACCAACATCACATAAAATGCAACATATGTACATTCATATGTTCCAGGGGGAAAAAAACAAAAACAAACAAACACTATTTTAGTGCCACCCAGTGGACATTTCACATCGAATATGTCATGAAACGTACATGGCGGTACATATTTTGCGCCTTATGAAAAAGTTCCCAGAGGTACGTTTTCGTCATGAGACCAGGTTGGGTTAGTGTTAGGGTTAGCAGAATACTTCCTTGCTAGTTGACATACTTGCTAGTTACTTACAGTCAGTAGAATTTCTGTTGGGGGACAATCAAAAGTGTTAGCAGATATTAAAAGACAGTCTACTAATAGTCTATAACTGTTAACTGACATGCAGTTACAAAGTTACATATAGAATGTCTGAAATGGACACTCAAAATAAAGTGTAATCAAATGAATAATGTCCTAGCAGACATGTTCTGTTAAATTTACAGACATTTCCTTAATCCATAAAACAGTACACAATGCAATGTGTAATTCAAAATGCAGGTAAATAAAAAAAAAAAAAAAAATTAACACTTTACTTAAAGCATTTATGTATAATGCTTCATAAAAGTAGTTTTAATACATTAATTATGCCTTGTAATGCACCTTATAATGCATTGTATAATCTTATGAATAATTGTAACCATAGTTAACACTTATAAATTCATTTATAATTATTTACGACAAGATATAATGTATAACAACACACATTATGAATAATTATAATGCATTATACCCTTTAATAACCCTTTATAATTCATTATACATAAAGGATTTAAGTAAAGTATTACAAAAAAAAAAAAAAAAAAAAAATCTGTCCACCTTTTTACATTTAATCATTTAGCAGACTCTTTTATCCAAAGCGACTTACAAATGAGGAGAACAATAGAAGCAATCAGACCAACGAGAGAGCAACAGTATACAAGTGCCATGACAAGTCCCAGTTAGTGTAGTACCGTAGACAAAGCTAGGTTTTTTTTTTTTTTTTTTTTATTTTTTATATATATATATATATATATATATATATATATATATATATATATATATATATATAGAGAGAGAGAGAGAGAGAGAGAGAGAGAGAGAGAGAGATAGATAGATAGATAGATAGAATAGAACAGAACAGAATAGGTAAGCGCTAGTATTAGTTGGTAAGGTGCTGGCGAAAAAGATGTGTTTTTAGATGTTTTTTGAAAATGGATAAAGACTCAGCTGTTCAAATTGAGATCGGGAGGTCATTCCACCAGCTGGGCACAGTCCAGGAAAAGGTCCGTGAGAGTGATTTGGTACCTCTTTGAAGTAACACCACAAGGCGTCGTTCACTTGCAGAACTCAAGCTTCTGGAGGGCGTGTAAGTTTGAACTAGCGAGTTTAGGTATATTGGTGCAGTGCCAGTTGTTGTCTTGTAGGCAAACATCAGTACCTTGAATTTGATGTGAGCGGCTATTGGTAGCCAGTGTAACCTGATGAAGAGAGGGGTAACGTGAGCTTTTTTTGGCTTGTTAAAGACCACTCTCGCTTCTGCATTCTGGATCAGTTGCAGAGGCTTGATAGTACATGCAGGAAGGCCCGCCAAGAGAGCATTACAATAGTCCAGTCTGGAGAGAACAAGAGCTTGGACAAGGAGTTGTGTGGCTTGCTCTGACAGGAAGGGTCTAATCTTCCGAATGTTGTATAAGGCAAATCTGCAGGACCGGGCCATTGTAGCAATATGGTCTGTGAAGCGTAACTGATCATCAATCACAACTCCAAGGTTCCTGGCTGTCCTGGAAGGAGTTATGGTTGATGAACCCAGCTGTATGGAGAAGTTATGATGAAGTGCTGGGTTGTCTGAGACCACAAACAGTTCTGTCTTAGCAAGGTTGAGCTGAAGGTGATGGTCCTTCATCCAGCTAGAAATGTCTCTCAGACAGGCTGCAATGCAAGCAGCTACCGCCGGATCATCTGGTTGGAATGAGAAGTAGAGTTGAGTGTCATCAGCATAGTAGTGATAAGACAAGCCATGATTCTGAATGACAGATCCTAATGATGACATGTAGATGGAGAAGAGAAGTGGTCCAAGCACTGAGCCTTGAGGAGCCCCAGTAGCAAGAGGTTGTGACTTAGAAACCTCACCCCTCCAAGACACCCTGAAGGACCTACCTGAGAGGTCAGACTTGAACCACAGGAGTGCGGTTCCTGAGATTTCCAACTTTCTGAGGGTGGATAGGAGGATCTGGTGGTTTACAGTGTCAAAAGCACCAGACAGATCCAGCAAGATGAGTACTGAGGATTTGGAAGCTGCTCTTGCCAGTCTCAGGGCTTCAGTAACCGAGAGCAGGGCAGTCTCAGTTGAGTGGCTGCTTTTGAAGCCAGATTGGTTGTTGTCCAGGAGGTTGTTCTGTGCAAGAAACAACAGTTGGTTAAACAAAACTCGTTCAAGTGTCTTTGCAATGAATGGAAGAAAGTCTGTAGTTTTCTAAAAGTGCTGGATTTAGAGAGGGCTTTTTAAGCAGTGGGCTTACCCGAGCCTGCTTAAATGCAGTGGGCAATGTAGCAGTGTGAAGAGAGGTGTTGATATTGTGAGTAAGCGCAGGTATGACTGAAGAAATGGCCTGAAGGAGGTGAGTGGGGATAGGATCAAGTGGACAAGTAGTAGGATGACTGGAAAGGATAAGTTTGGAAAATTCTGTCTCTAAGAGTGGAGAGGCGGAGGAGAGTGTGTATTTGTTATTATGAGATTATCATCAGTCAGTGGTGTGGGGAATTGGTCACTGATGGTTCTTGTTTTATTTGTGAAGAAAACTACAAAGTCATAAGCTGTAAGAGTTGAGAGGAGGAGGGGGAGGAGGACAGAGAAGAGAAAGTTTTGAAAAGTGTACGAGAGTCAGAGCAGTTGTTAATTTTGTTGTGGTAGTATGTCGTTTCAGCAGTGGAGACATTTGCAGAGAAAGAAGAGAGGAGTGACTGATACACACTAAGGTCGGTAGAGTTTTTTGATTTGCGCCATTTCTTCTCTGCAGCCCTGATTTTAGAGCGATGTTCCCAGAGAACATCAGACAGCCAGGGGGCAGAGGGGGTAGTGCGTGCTGGTCTGGATGAAAGGGGGCAAAAGTTGTCCAAGCAAGATGTTAGAGTAGAGCAAAGGGTGTCAGTAGCACTGTTTGTGTCCAGTGCTGAAAACTGAGAGGGTGAAGGAAGTGAGGATGAAACCATAGAGGATAGGTGAGAGGGAGAGAGTGAGCGTAGGTTACGGTGAAAGGTGACCTGCGGAGGAGTGTGTGCTATGTTAGTGTTAGAGTTAGTGTGAGGTTAGAAGTGATGAGGAAGTGGTCTGAGGTGTGCGGTGGAGTAACTAAAGTGTTGTCAGTGTAGCAATAGCGTGTGTAGATGAGGTCCAGTTGGTTACCGGATTTGTGAGTAGTCATAGTAGACACTCAAAGAGGTCAAATGAAGTGAGAAGAGTGTTGAAGTCAGCAGCCTGGGGTTTTTCTAGGTGGATGTTGAAGTCACTGAGCATTACTAGGAAAGTTAACAGGAAAGTTTGATAGTAAGACATCCAACTCCGTCAAGAAGTTACCCAGTTGACCTGGGGGATGATAAACAACTACAAAGTGGATTTTAACAGGGTGGGTAATAGTTACTGCACGTGATTCAAATGAACTGTTGCCTGTAAGAGATGGTAAAAGATCAAATTTCCATTTATTTGAGATAAGGAGACCAGTACCTCCACCCCTCCCAATCGTGCGAGGGGTGTGGGAAAAGGTGAAATTAGTGGAGAGGGCTGTAGGAGTGACAGTGTCTTCAGGTTTGTTGCAAGTCTTAGTTAGGGCCATGAGGTTGAGACCGGAATGAGTAGCAACAGAATAAATAAATTCTGCTTTATTTACAGCAGACTGGCAGTTCCAAAGGCCAATTGGAACAGAGAGTAAAGTAGTAGAGGACAGAGGGACAGACTGTAGATTATTAGGATTGGCCTGCCTCCAACGTACAGTGCGTGATTTCCGGGTGTTAGTAGTAATAGTAGAGATTTGAAAGCACACAGTGAGTACAAATGACTAAACAAGTACATGAGAACAAGCTGTACAAAAAGTAAAGAAAGGGGAGAAAATCAATACTCAAGTGTCTTGCCGGTGTTCTTGCTCGGTGGAGTTGCGCAAGGTAGAGTCGATCGTCTTTACACTCGTAGGTCTTCACACGAGGGCTGCCGCGACCGCTGCCACAGTGTACTAACTAATTTTATACTTGCCTGATTACTTGTTATTGAATGCAGCTGGCCACGCCTTACTACTTAGCAAACCGAAACTGGAAAGTCACGCGATACGCACAAGAACAAACGTGACTTGAGAACGCGTTTACCATGGTAAAACACAGTACGCAAAACAATGTTTCCTAGCAACAACAACCGCGCTGAAAACTAATGAGAAAACAAGACAAACACAGGGCTCTCAAGTTATTCGCTTGTTAAGTGGTGACGTAAGAAGCGCTGTTTCCGGGTCCAAGCCTCAACTCGCTTCAGTTGAGAATACTACCTCAGCAGCCGTTTATGAGCACTGTTTATTCATATTAAACATTTAAGCTAAACGTTTTCAAACTTATGGTGTACACTACAGTCTCCATGCTCACAGCGTCCCAAACACAAATAATTTTTATATTTATTTATTTAGATTTATATTTTCATTGTATGGCTATCTGGGATTTCGGTATGGAGTTAAAGGTTAGGATTATAATTTTTTTGGTAGTATTATATCATATTGTGAGTGTATATTTGCACCTTTTGTTGTTTTCTCGTAGTATCTGATAGAGCGTTTGGACTCGGAAGCGGTGATGCGTGACGTCAGACTTAACAAGCGAATAGCGAAAGTTTGGAGTGAGATTAGGGGAGGGGCTACGCAAAGGGGAGGAGTCACGTAAAGGGGAGGGGCAAGGCAAAGAGGAGGAGCAACTCAAATATTTGCAGCACCTAAGTTTTTCCTAGCAGTTAAATTTTTACCTTATTGTTCATAATTGACCTGCACAAATAGAAATTGAGGAACATGTGGTAAATCTAATGAAAGACAAATTCATTTAATAAATAATAGGATTTTGTATATAAATGTCAAATGTATCAAAAATAAAAAGAAATTTTGCCCCAAACGATCCAACTGAACAGCAGTACATACTGTATACATACAGTAGGATTACAGCACTTACCCTGAGCATGTATGTCAAGCTGTGTGTGTGTGTGTGTGTGTGTGTGTGTGAAAGAGAGAGAGAGAGAGAGAGAGAGAGAGATACATTGAACACTGCTTTTCAGTTGCCATGTTTGGGGCCAATTTTTTTGTTTGTATTTTTTATACTTTTTTAAATATGTAAAACAATTTATTTTATTTGGAAGAATTTGTCTGTCTTTTATTAGATTTACCAACTGTTATAACATCTCTAGTACTTACTTTCCTTTCAGGAAGCCAAAGCTAAGTTAAAGCTTCTGGTTACAAAGCACTTGGAGAGTTTTTTTATTTTTTTTATGACTGCATCAATTAGCACGAATTTGGCTATATTCCCCAACATAAGCTCTCACTATCTTTTCACAGGCAAGTGATTTCGTCCAGGAATCTTAAAATCGAAAAATATGAAGGAGTTACCTACAGCATTCATCGGATCTTTCTCTTCCAACTTATACTTCATGTGCGCGCGCTTCCATGTTGCTTAGTAACGAACGCGCTCGCGGCAGAATCGCGTAATTTAAACGGAAACAACAGCATCCTAATTTCTGATTGGCTGGTAGGTGGCATTTAACTCTGTATAACTCGAGACAGCTATGAACTCGGCAGAGAATTTCGCTCCGTATTCTCTCGTCTATTAATTGTATATAGCGGGACAAGTTATCCCTTCTCAGCGTGAGAAATACAAGGTGTGGCGTGAGAGCGTGTGAACTGGTTGAAATGCGTGAGACTTGAGAGCCCTGCAAACACTTACAAAACTGCTGTCCTTTTCTGCTGCTCGATTGCTTCTTTTTTCTTGCTGTAAAAATGGGCGTGGCCATTTGTAAATTCTATGGGTCTAGCTTCCAGTCTCATCCGCCTCCAGCTATTTTTAGCTGTACAAAACAGTTTGTTTTGCTGCTTGATATTGAAAATTGGTGTGTCTTATCATATTATTTTAATGTATTATCTTAATTATGAACATACTGGTTTGTAGTGCAAACTGTTTTACCGTTTACTGCACGTTGTTATTCTCCTCGGTACTTACCTATAGCGGCTAATGAACCGGAAGTCTCAACCATAGGCTTACTTCCGCGTTTAGTAATAAGGTGGATACGTAAAATTTCTTCAAATTAACACAGTTCATCATTGGCTCTTATTTTTACAGACTTTTCTTAGTGTGTAGTCGATGCAATAAACCTTAAACTAACCAACTTAGAGGATCTCCTTTTAATAATGCTGGTATTCTCCAGGGTGGTGCACTGTTTCTCTTTCCACCTTTTCTCAACAAATATGTCTGCGTTGCCATCCATCCTTACTGCCAATACTGCAGACAACACAATTGTGGTTGAGTTTCATCAGCAACAGCGATGAATCCATCGATAGGTCCAGAGGAACTATAGGCAGTCATCTTGGTGCTCAGCCAGCAGTTTGATGCTCAGTGTTCCAATGTCTGTGAAGATGATAATAGACTGAAAGAGGCAGCCAAGACACTTTCCCTAATAATTAACAGTACAGCTGGGAAACTAGTCAAACCACTTAAGTTCTAGGGGACTATCATATTAACATCCCCTAATCGTTAATTTAATGTTATCCAGAGTGACTAACTAAAGTGCTTTATCATCACATATGATTTTGATCAGTAAATTTGAACGTTATCTGCTAGAAAAAAAGGAACTACATATATACATCAGTGCTACTATTAAAGCTAGATACAACCTACATTTTCTTCTTCTTCTGCTTCTTTGAGTTTGTGTCTGAATATTGGGAGGGATTCTTCTGTTGTCACATGTTCTCAATTTTCTGGCATAGACCTATCCCATTTTCCCCAATATACAGTGGTTAAGTATAAAAGCACAGTAACATTACAACCTAGAAATTCACTGTTTCATTAAATATTGACTGTTGATCTCAAATGTGCTTATATCACAACATTGACAAAATCATTAGTGCTAATGACCTGTGTGCCCTTATTACCCCAAACATATCACTTCATTAATCACAAAAAGCATAATCAATAAGACTAATTGTTTAATAAATGAATAAATTATGTATATAAGAATTGTGCTATATGTAAGAATTTTCATGCATTAATCGCCTTTTTTTTTTCTTCTTCATTTTGCCAATACATGAGCAGCTTGTAACAAAACAAAATTAAATTAAATTAAATTAAATTAAATTAAAAAAAAAAAAGACACCTGCCCCGACTTCCTAGGGCAGATGTGACGTTTACATGCGCTCCTGAGATCCTCTCACATGAAATACATGCTCACAGTGTTCAGGATAATGCCAAAAGAACTATTTGGTACTGTAATGCAAATATGACAAAGAAAAATGAAATTTCTTTCATCATTTCATCACCATTATCACCTGTATAACCTTGAACTGTATGAAAAAGAATAGTGATTTTTTTTTTTTTGTCCAAACAATGAAAGTCAATGAGAATCACCCCCACCTGAGAAACTGAGCAAAATATTGAGAAAAAACAAAACAAAAAAAACTGGAAATATTGACAGTACTGTGTCTAAAATATAACTCTTGCTCGTTTAATATTGCTAAGCTATATCATATGATATAAAAAACAAAACAAACAGGGACATTTTTTTGCCCCTCATATCTTGAATTTTAGGGTCAATTTAACGGCATTCACATAGGCTAAAAATTATTAATAATTTATAAGTTCAAACGTGTAATTAATCTAAATTAACATGTTAAATCAACTGTTTCTTTTCAGGATTTTTTGATGAATAGAATGTTTAAAGAACAGAATTTATTTGAAGTGATATTTTCTTCAACATTGATAGTAATAATATGTTTCTCAAATACCAAATCAGGCTATTAGAATCATTACTGAAGGATCATGTGACACTGAAATCATTGTTGTTGTTGTTGTTCTTCTTCTTCTTTTTACTATTGATCACATGGATGAGCCCAAGAGGAATTCTTCTAGTGCTCCAGATGGCCAGTCCAATACTGGATAACTTAATAGGCATATCATTAAATCACAAGTTGACTCAACAGAGATATCTAATCTAAGAACAGAAGCATGCAAAGCTTTGTTAGGCAATAATAGAGCTACTGTTGTTTACAACAAAGAGCGCCGCATGCACAAGTCACTCATAACAAGCACTAGCCATCTGTCATGTCTAACTCCATACAAAGACCCCTCCTTCTCCCTAAAAGCTGCTGGGACAATAAATGTTCGTTCCCTTCACTAATGATCTGAGTGTACATGAGTAAGTTGCATCTATTCTTCATAAGCAACCTGGAGTTGAGATATATACAGTAGTTGTCAAATGTGTGTCTCTTAAAATCTGTAATGAAGTTAAAGGCGAGCCGGCAGCTGGAGGCGTTCTCCCAGTGGGAAGAGGGACATATGGCATGAAGATGGAATAACTTGTTTTCCTATGTAAGTAATCCCACGGGATCAGTTAAACAGTAATAGCGCTATCAAATAAATCGGTGATGTCACAGCCCTACAGGTAGTGAAAAAGCATATGTATGGTCGTATATTTAAAGACATTATCTCTTATCTGTGCAAGGCTTTCAGGCTGTCAGTAATTTGCTGGTGGATCTTTAGGGAGAAAAGGTCATGACATACTGTAAAATTAAGTTGCAATATTTAAGCTAAAAATAGTATAACAGAATTATTTAGACAAAATATAACCCATAACTTGGAATTAACACTAATTTTGTTACTAAATTATGAATGAAACAAACAACAACAAAAAAAAACAGTTACAGCTAAATGAAAAGCTTAATTAAATTGAGTTATGGCTGAAAATAATTATTTGATAGATTCCTTTAGAAATAAATTAAAGGAGCAGTTCACCCAAAAATGAACATTTGCTGAAAATGTTCTCACCCTCAGGCCATCCAAAGTGCAAATGAGTTTGTTTCTTTATCAAAACAGATTTGGAGAAATGTATCATTACATGACTTGATCACCAATGGACTTGCTCACCAATCCTCTGCAGTGAACGGGTGCCGTCAGAATGAGAGTCCAAACAGCTGATAAAAATAATCCACAAGTAATCCACACCACTCCAGTCCATCAATTAACATATTGTAAAGTGAAAAGTTCTTCTAAGAAACAAATCGGTCATTAACGCATTTTCATTTTAAATTGTCACTAAAATGCATAATCTATAATAATGTTTCCTCCAGTGAAAAAGTCCATCTCCTGCTGTCGTCATATATCACAATCCACCAACATATTTGTTTAGAAGTATTTTTTAGACTGTTTTCACTTGTAAGCAATGCTTTTGTTGTATTATTACTGGCCTAAGCCCTTATTAACATTTGAATCCTCTAAGGTATATAAAGTCATAAAAATATGTATACATTCCAATAGTGTCAAACAACCTTTCATGAACTTTAAAAGTCACATTACAAGTGCATCAGCGCACACTAAATAGACGAGAACAGCACAACAGTCGTGATTGCCTGAGGAAGTACTATAGCGACAGAACTCTGATCAAGTGTTCTCTCTTACCATCAGTATTGGCCAGTATGTCAACAAAACAACCTACCATAATTATCTCTTTATTATAGATTTACATACAGCAAATCTAATAACAACAACTGACATATTGTCATGTTTAAAAAGTTTTAGGGTAGTTGATGGTTGGATAATTGTGCTAGGGGCTTTGAAAGACTATTTGAGGAGTTGTACAAAGATAAACCTTACAGCTCTAATTATTACTGACAGAAAGTCCTTTAAAACGTCAGCCCCCCTTAAAGCCATTGTATAATTCTCACACTGAAATCAATGATACTACAATAATAGGCTTGCATTGGAAAAACTCATTAAAATAATGGCACATCATTTTTTATTTATTTATTTTTTTCTTTTAATGAAAACATTTTCTGAAACTTTTTGTGATGAAACCCAACAACCCTGAAGGTACATCTACTCTCATATTCAATCACACACTGGCTCAGTAAGATGAACCAAGCATGCCATAAATTCAAAATGTATAGAATAATTTAATGAATTCTATAAACAACATTATTTGTTAGGCTTAGATTTTACTGTAATGGTGTGTCTGTGTGTGTGTGTGTTAGAGTGCAATAGAGGCTTTTTTTTATAATTTATGAAATTGTTAAATTTGTATGAGATACATGTGAAACGGATTGATTGATTGATTGATTGATTGACTGATCGATTGATTCCTTTTATTTATTCACATATTCAGTCCGATCTCAGTAAACTGTCTTCACTGTAAAATCTGTGA